>JAGKQL010000009.1:5549345-5600107 GCA_018398635.1 Cyprinodon brontotheroides | reverse complement strand
TAGAAAATGAAGGCTAATCATGTTTTGGGTGTACTATTCCTTTAACAAATATAGAATATTTCTGGTAGTTTGTTGGCCAAGAACCCATTAAAATGCATTATAGTTTGTGGTCATAACATCATAACATGTGAAAAGGTTCAATGTGCAAGAAAACGTTTGTAAATGTCTATACTAATATGGATATGGCCACTAAAAAGAAATGTCTGTCATTGGCTTCTCAGGCTGTCTACTATTTTAGATGAGTATAATGAGGATGCTGGACTTCATGGGTGAGGTGGTCAGAGAAGGCTAAAAGCCTGTGGTGAGCAAACTATCATCTGGAACAGCTCCGTTCACCTGCAGGAGCAAGCTCTGAGGATGTATCGGGATTAACATAGCGACTGTGGCGTTACCGCGGTGGCGTTGCTTCAATCTTTTACACACACTTCGTAGAAGTAAGGGAAAGATTGACTGATTTTGTTGTTCCCTTCCTAAGGCTGTCTTCCGTGAGTCTAGAGAGCTCCACAGCGACCTGGAGTCTATGGCAGAGAAAGTGGACCTTCTGTCTGAGGTTCTGCAGGTGGAGTCCATGAGCCAGGAGGTCTGTGAACTCAGCAGACACACAGATGAGCTTCAACAAAGCATAAAGACTCGACTGCAGAGCCTCCAAGATGCACACAAGGTAGAATGCATACATGCAGATGTTTTATTTCGATGAGAAGAACGATATACTTAGTCGTGTCTTTTTAGAGCATGGAAGCACTGGAGTTTGAAGTCAAGGCCCTACACGTTGCTCTGGAGCAGGTCCAAGCCACGCTGACGTCACCAGAGTTAGCAAGACAGAGCCTCAAAGAACAACTCACTCAAAGACAGGTGAACGTTCAGGGGTTTTACGTTTCACTGTGTTGTTTGTGCTGCTCTGATGAAGCCCTTTAACTAACTGGTGCAACCTTTTTGAAAGGCTCAAAAGAATATGAACTTTATTTGGCTTTGCAGCGTTTACTAGCGGATATGGAGAGCTTCAAGCAGCAGGTGCAGGCAGTACAGTTGTGCCAGAGTGCCCTGCTGGTCCCGGAGGAGGTCATGCCCAACCTCGCCATCTGTCGCACGGCTCTTCGTCTGCAGCAAGAAGCAAGTCATTTGCAGCATGTGGCGATACAACAGTGCAACATACTACAGGTGCAGCTGAGGGTTCGGCTTTTTGATGGACTGTGATTGGAAGCTTTTACCAAAAAGTATGATGTGTCTTTTTATGCAGGAGGCAGTGGTTCAATATGAGCAATATGAACAAGAGGTGAGAGATTTGCAGGGACTGATAGAGGAAGCACATCGGGTCATTCAGGAGCGACCCATCCCCTCTAGTAACATTCAGGAGCTGCAAGCCCAGATTTTGCACCATGAGGTGAAACATCATTCCTTTTATATTTAACATGGTAGGATTATATCTAAAGCAAATGTGCTCACTTTAAACGATCTTATTTTTTTTGCATAGGAACTGGAGGGAAGTCACACATCCGTGTGATTCTGCCTCATGACCTACAGGAGGTCATAAAAGTTTATGACCCTTCTGGTTGAAACACAGAATAGTTATCACTCTAACAGTTAGTACGTCATACGCTTCGTTGATCTGATTGGTTCATTTGGCCCGCTCTATCACCAACATAGACCAATCAGCTAACCTGTATTTTCGCCCCTTCCCAAAATTATTTCAACGGAAGGTTTCCAGATGGATATGCTGGGCAAATCCATCTGGCGGAGTCAGGTTAGAAGGTATAAGCATCGCCTGGGGGGGAAACCACAGATAACAAAGGGTGTTGGAAGTTGAAACGTAACTTTTAGAGTAAACAATAGATATTTAGTTCTCTTCTAAATATGCGTTGGAGGGAAATTGAGCTTTTTTATACAAAGTTAATCCTTTCGCCCGTTCAGTACTTCTGGTGTTTTAGTTCTTTATATTAAACATTCTGATATTTTCTAAATGACCTCACATGTCTTCTGTCATTTCCTGCATGGTCTGTAAGATGACGGCTGGTCGTTGTCACACTCTGTTATCACCTGTTACTGAGGAGTCTGGGGAGGAAGGCACCAACAGCGAGGTCTCCTCCTCTCCCTTGTGTCGTTCTCCTTCTCCTGTCTCTCACACTGAAGGCCCTATCGTCAAGGTTTCTGTCCTTTTCTTATTTCTTTCATGTTTCCTAATACCAACTACAAATGCAACTAGTTAAATAAATAAAAAATTGGGATTGTTACTGTTTTACCTTGCAGGTTTATCATATGAAGGCTAAAGTTGAATGTTTTCTGTAGGTTGGACGTGGAACCCTCACAAGAGCTCCAGTTCAGGAGTTATATGACCCAACATTTGAGTCTGTGGCAAACTTGGATGACCTACAGCGCTCATGGGAGACTTTAAAAAACGTGGTATGTGTTAAATTGTCACAACTCAGCCCAACTTGTCAGCCTCATGTAGAAATATTTAGTCAGCTTAATATCTGCATTCAAACTTTGGACTTTTAAATCCTCCTCCATGCAACTAGCAGAGGTGGAAAAAGTACTAAAATATCATACTCAAGTAAAAGTACCAGTACTTGGATGAAATATTACTCAAGTACAAGTAAAATTACCCATCAAAAAAATTACTCAAGTAAAAGTAATAAGTAGCTAATTAAAAATGTATTTTAAGTAAAAGTTACTTAGTTACATAAAAAAAAAAAAAAACCTGTTGAACGGGGCAGGGATCTCTCCCATGTAATGAAAATAGGACAAGGAGTCATAAATCCAAAACTATTTAGTTTTTAATTAAAGAAAAATCTATACAAATGTATACACATGTAATGACAAGATAACACACGTCACACATGACATTTAAGACCCTTAGAAAGGTATAATGTGCAATTTTAGTTCAGACCATCCCATAAAACTTTTTCAAACAATCAATTGAAGGTAAAAGAGCCATAAATTGTTTGTTCTGAGGGCCGTCCTTCTTTTCTTCAAACATTAACAACAGTTATTAATAAGCACTATACAAATGCAATAACAACATAAAACATGCCACACATGACATTTAAGACCCTTATAAATGTATAATGTGCCATTTTAGTGCAGAACATCCCATAAAATGTTTTCAATGTTTCCACATCAATTGAAAGTGGAATTGCCATGAATTGTTCATTCTGAGTGCCATCCTTCTTTTAACATAAACAGTTATAATGCTAATCAAGGCTAAATTACGTGTTTTGACTCCATAAATAACCTAAATACCGTAAATTCTCTAATATTGGCCTGTATTCCAATAGCGCCGGTCTCTAATAATGGCCGGCCCTCGGGCTGTCAGAGGAGGTAAATAATGGCCGGTCTCTAATACAGGCCGGGCTATAAACGTTTTTTCTGGGCATACCTCAACATTATACTTGTGGTAGTAAGAAACATACAAGTACTGGCTACAGCCCCTGCGCAGCTGGACGCACTCCTGACTGCCGCCCGCTCTGCTATGAGAGGAAGAGAACAGACACGCGAGCAGAACAGGAGGAGCAGCAAAGTGATGATGAGGAGATTAAAGGGAGAGATGAAGAGGAGGAGGAAACTGAGGAGGAGAATTAAACAGAATTGGAGGATTTTTTTTACTTCAAACCAAGCTGCAGACATGGTAACTGTACTTTTTTCAAATAAATGAACCTAGTGTTTTATAGGTTCAAATAGACACAAAATCTCATTTGTATTCATTCCACTGGTAGTCTGTTTTGCTCAAATAGCAATAGAGGCCTGTCTCTACCCTGGCCTCTATCCAATAAAGGCCTGGACCGTGATGCACTTGAGTGAAATAAAGGCCCGGGCCTATATTAGAGAATTTACGGTATATACCTAGCTCGAGTTGTTACAGCCAGCAGCTAACACAGCCAGGCATCTACAGTGCTACACTCTAGGGGCATGTTCATGAGCCTCCATCATGTTCATACACCCAGAGTGTAGCGCTGTAGCTGCCAGGCTGCTGCATCACGTCACTCACTGTAGTGCTTCCGGGCCCGATTTTTTGTCTTCCTTTCGGTTTTCCAAAGTTTTTTTTTTTTGACTCAGTAACGGATGGGATTTGTACTGTAACGAAATACAATACTTCACATAAAACGAATCAAGTAAAATTTAAATTACAGATTTTAAAAATTACTTGAAAAATACAAAATACACAAAAAACCTACTCATTACAGTAACTTGAGTGAATATATTTCGTTACTTTCCACCTCTGGCAACTAGGTATGAGACTCTGACATTTGACAATAACTTAATGTTAAAATAAAACACCATGGTATCATGGCCTCATGGTTTTAGTATAAAAGTATACAAAAATATATTTTCTAGTCCCCATCTTTGTGGTCATAACGATGAGTACTATATGAGTAGGGCTGTCTGCTGTTGTAGAGATGGCAGTCAACCCTTCATCAGACATGCAGCTTCAACTGGAAAGCTGTTTCTTTAAATCAGCATTATGTTGAAAATTCGGATTAATTGGCTTTCTTTATCTTCCATAACAGCCTATATAAAAATTTTAAGCCCATATTTTTAGCAAGAATATATGTAATCAAATCAGATGTCACATTTCTAGTCAAAATAAATCACTTGGTGCTAAAATTAAAGCACACACAGTACTACTACTTTTTTGTACTACTACAAGGTAGCTCAGGTTTTTGTTTTTTTGCATCAGGTTTTTTTTCTCCCACAATGTTTACATTTGATCACTGCTGCACTTTAAGAAGTGGAAATGTCATGAGAGCTGTTCCAAACGAAATTTGTTTTTTATACACGATGTATACCAAATGACAATAAAATCTTCTCACAAAGATGTGATTATAAGTTGAAACACAGTTATTAATCCCTATGATGGACTGAAAGTACGTTTAATGTATATAAAGTTAGAGAAAATGAACTAGAATACAAGGTAGGTTGTGTATCAGGAGAGGAGAACTGATGCTCTTGTGTTCATCAAATCCATGTTTCTAATGGGTCAGCCATCTTTGTATGCAGCAAACGTTTTGATGCGGGCATAGGCAGCAAGGCAGGATGACACATCACTGCTGTGTCATCCTGCAAGAGGTTGCAAAGATATGATCTTGGTAATGCTGCTATGTGGCTAACGACCCGTGTGTTTTGTAATTGAAATTATTTCTAAATGCTGAATTTGTCTTTCTTATAAGCAGCTGACTGGCAGTGTGCAGGGGTCAATACAGCTGCAGAAACCATCACTCCAATGCTTTATCTGACATTTTATTGTATGTCATATAAATTGTTTTCAAATTCTAATAATGAACATACACTTAATAATAATGAAAAAGTAATAATAAAGCTTTTGAATAAGATGTTTAATGCACTGGTATAAATGACCATGTCTTTTATATTTAAGCCACTGAACTTTATTTCATTTAACCATATCTGAATGAAACTCTGTTTTAAAGCAAGCTTTGCAAGAGGCAGTTAATTATAAGGAAAGCTGTTTGGAAGCAATAATTATGAACCACTGATATTACTGATGTTTCGGGCAATTTAAATTGACTTCCTGTGTTTTATTACTCATTGACCTGCAGATAAGTGAGAAGCAGAGATCCTTGTATGAAGCTTTGGAAAAACAACAGCATTACCAAGGTTCTCTGCAGTCCATTTCCTCTAAAATGGAAACACTGGAGTCTAAGCTCAGTGAACCTTTGGAGGCAGACAAAAGCCCAGATAGCCACATGAAAGTCCATGAGGTGAGTCCTGTTTATTACTTGCTCCATTATTCATTATCCATTATGTCTGATAGGGAATATCTGGTGGTTATCCAGGATTCATCAAACTTTAGTTAATTATGTAACTTTCCTTTTATTTTATCTGTTTCTTATTTGGCCAACTTTGCAAAAGCACAAAGTTGTTTGTATGATTTGAAAGCTGTTTAAAGCTGAATATTGCTATATTTGACCAATAATACTAGTGTTGCACCAATACCGATACCAGTATCGGACGGGGCCCCTGATACTGCCCTAAAATGGTGGTATCGGTATCGGCGAGTACCAACAAATAGGGCAACAGCTATACCATAGCCATAAGTTTATTCAACTATTGTCACCCACTCCTGGTAGGCAATAAAAAGTTCTACTGGATTCACTATGTATCAGATTTTTTCCCGCTTCACAAAGGTAGGCAGCAAGGCTTGACAAAGCCATGATGGCAATTATTTTACATTATTATGGTATCGGGTATCGGCCAATACTGCACAGCCAGCTTTCGGGTATCGGGGCCCAAAAAATTGGCGCAACACTAAATAATTCACAAGTTGGCGAAGGTAAAAATGCCCAGAAAACCTGTTAGCAATATTTTGTTATTATTTCTGATCAGTATTACCTTTGGGTTCCACTGGATGTGGAAGCGGCGCCTAAACGTCAAGGCATGGCTCCACCGGGCCGTCGTAGCTGATCGCAGTAGTTATAGCCAATCAGAGTGGTTCCATTGCACCACATCATTTTTTTATGTGTCCCAGACACTTTGGCCACTTCTCTGAAATAGATGGCTCTTCTATTTTTAGCCCTTCAACTCCATTTTAATCAAGAGCAGCGATTTCCAACCCTGGTCCTTGAGGACCCCTGCACCACATGTTTTAGTTGTCTCCTTTGTTGCCACACACCTGACTACCCGGGTGACTAACAGCCTTCTGCAGCACTTGGTGGCTGCAGAAGAGAAGCCATTAATTGGTCAGGTGTGATGGAACAGAGACGCATCTAAAACATTCCGTGTTGATATTCTGATAACTGCGTGTAAAAAAGCACTCACAAGACGTTGGTTGGTCCCCGACCCACCCACAATACAAGAGTGGACAAGTATCGTAAATGACATTTACCTTATGGAAAGGATCACCTTCTCCATCCCCCCTTTAGAAAAATATATTCACTAAGAGGTGGGCCAAGTGGGTTAAACATGCTGGACTTGAACAAACAGAAGTATGGAATGGATGACCATGCAGCGCCTGTTATTTAATCTGATGCTCTGTAGTGTCTAAGGATTAATATATTAATGTATCTCTCATACTTTATTTCAAAACCACCTGGTATATAATTTACTCCTGTTTTTTCAGGTAGACCTGTCTTTCTGTCATAATTTTATTCAAAGATCTGACCCACATGCAGAAAACCAATCAGAGAGACCAGGGGAAGGTTTAACAGGTTTATGGAGAACTGGTAGAGATGGGGCCAGTGCTGCTCTGAACAGACAGACTGGGACTGAAAAGAGAAGGGGAAGTTCCTGTGGTTAGTTCAGGCTCAGTAGGAAATTTGAGCTTCGATTTGCAAAAGGGAGTAAAGGCAACACGACTCATGTTTCCAGAAAGGGTGTCTTTCTTTGAATCCAGTCGGTGCGGATTGTTCCAGAAATAGGTTTGCTTGTTGGAGGGCGGACAGGGTTTACCCAGGTTAAGTTGTTTCCTTGAGGAACGGAGGAGCTGACTGCCACTTAGATTTCCTTCGGTACTTGAACGGATCTCGTGGAGATGAATCCCCTGCTCAGTGTGAAGCTCAGACAATCCTTTGGGGAAAAGTAGATCCAGACCTCTAGTTTGAATCACCAGCTCAGTTTGAAGCTCAGATGATCCCTTCCGGGGGGGGGAAGGTCCAAAACATCCAGTTTTCAGGATGACTTCCTGCCGAGAGGCAAATACAAAAAACAATGTTAAGACTCAGGTTGAAGAAAACTCAGTTTGACTCAGCAAAACTCAGCTTGGCTAGAGTACTCAAAACTGGCAAACACTCTCTGGCGTCGAGGTAGTGGCAGTCAGCAGCTTAAGAGTCCTCCGCAATGAGGCAACCATCCGCAGGTGTGTGAGAAGGCCAACGAGAACCAGGCACCACCTGGTGGTGGAGGGAATACAAACAAAAACACAACCCACACAGACTGGATTCCTAACACTTTCCCTGTTTGTTCAAAGTTTGTAGATGTAATTTCAGATGTAACTTGTGTATTTTGTTTACATTTTGTCTATAATTTTATACATACAAAAATGTATTGTGAGTGGCTGTGGTAACATTGGCATTCCCTGAAAGTAACTACCTCTGTATTGTAATGCTCTCACAAGAAAAAATAAAAAATAAAACATGCGCTGGTAGAGGGACCCTGAGGACCTGGGTTAGGAACCACTGATCTACAACATAGCGGATCGTTAAGGCAGGAAGTCAGTTGATTAAATGCAAAGTGGATCCGGTCAGAGAGAGCCTCTCCACAGTCAAAGCGCTCAGATGCATGTTAACATTAATTCAACCATGTCTTTCTCTTGTTGAAACCCTGTTTATGCATATTTTTGCATACAAATTTTTATTTCTCATCTTTATATTTATTATATTTAAAATAACTGAATTGAGAGCAAAGTGGAACTTCAATCACATTTATTATTTGCGTGCACAAACTTGGCCATTAAAAATTATAAGCCTAATTCCAAAACAAACGATAATCTAGATTTGCTCCTCAGACCTGACATGTCTCTCATTCAGAACAATACATATTCATGGCGTAAAACTAAAGGATTTTCAGAGACAGATTAAAAAGATACCAGGCTAACCTTTGTATTGTTGTGTGCAGGATCTCATGCAGGAGATACAGAGAGTCCAGGAAGAAATCGATAGGCTGCAGGCAGGCTTCACAGAGGACGTTGCTACCAATGCTGTGGACTCTGATTTGGCTGACCACCTGGCTATGCAGTCTTCTCTGGCTGTGTTGGCAGAGAGGATGGCAACCATCCATATGAAAGCTTCAGGGAAACAACAACTACTGGAGGTACATTTGTCAACACTATGCATGGCAGCTATTCTAGGTAGAGATTGTGTATCGAATCACTAACATTTTATTGTTTTTCTAATCTATCAGATATTAATCACTGTTTAGCATATGTTTATTTACTTATTATTTTTTATTTTATTTTTCTAAATAAACAAAATTTTAAAATGTTTATTACGTTTATTTATTTTGGGTGGTTGCAGGAGCGCGCCACTGACAATATGGAGGTTCAGCATCAGGAGCGAGCTTTGCAGACGTATCTCACCCAAGCAGCTGAGCTGGATGAGTGGTTGACCAGAACTCGTACTGCTGCAATGCCCATTCTTCACACTAGTCCTGCAGACGAGACGGATGAAAAATATCAGCTCACAGAATGCCAGGTAAGGACTGAAATATAAATATATTAAATGAACTGAGTAAAAGGGGCAGTGTTTTGTAAAAGTAGTCATAGAAAAGGTATTTTTACATGTAGAAAGTGATTTATCTGGTCAAATTTTTTAACATTTATATTTTCATTTGAATATTTTGCTCACTACATACTGGTAGGGAGAGGGCCGCAGCTTTACAGAGAGTAAACAACAGGGTTAGCAAAGTTAAAGCCACATTCAGATGGTAGGCCTGCTAAGTGACTGCAGCACCATCCTTAAGAAGATTATACCCAGGTCTCTGAGGGACAGAGGCGTGACAGAAGCATGGGGAGGGGTTATCACAATTAAAACAGCTTGCTATTTGTGCCAGTGACAAAGCTACTTGAATATCCAAGTGGGCGCAGTGAGGAACAGACAGGAGGGCGGGGAAGAGGGTGAACCTGCTGTCACTCAGCAGCTCAAAGGAGAAGCAATGATCTTGGAAAACTAACGCGTGCTCAGAAAAGGAAACATCACATATCATTGGGCACTGTTGAGCTTAAGGACTTAAAAGGATGTTTACCGCAAGAGAATCATTATTAAATGTATCTGAGAGGCTGTGCATTGCAGAGCAGGGCGCGTGAAGGATTACCGCTAATATGTTAAACAGGAGCAAAGGTTGGGAAGGTGGGCCAAGGATGAGGGCTTTCTCTGCCCTGTGGCCGGGGAAAGCTGCAAGGCCCGGAGGGTCTGTTGTGTAGATCGAGGAGATCAAAGGGGAGACGTCATGTATGAGCTGGCCTCTCTGCTCCTGCTTCTGCAGAACATGCTGGTGGAGATTGAGGAAAAGGTGCTGGCCCTCACAGAGCTGTCGGTGCGCAGCGAGAACCTGCTGCGGGAGGGCCGAACAGACACCAGAGGGGAGGCTGAGGAGTTGGCTGCAAGGTTACGCACGTTAAAGGGTGGTTTAATGGAGCTGCAGAGAATGCTACAGGACAAACAGCTTAACATGCAGGTGAGCAGACCGCCTGCTTAAACGATGGGATGCACTGATGCATAATACACAACAATGTCATTCATTCTGCTTTGTTTTTATACCAGTGACATCACTGGGCCTTTTTCAAAAACCATGGCTGCTTAAACCTACTGTTTTATATTTTAATTGTCTTGTTGTTTGAAGCTTTTTCTTCTAAGAATGGAGCAATTATAGCTTTATGTGTTTTTGTGGCTTTTGTTTCTGTCTTGTTCTATTTTTTATTTAACTACAGTATGGAAATGGTTCCACATTTGGTAATCTTAGATCTTAGCCTGTTTTACAGGCTCTAAACTGCTGCTGCTGCTTTTACAGGGTTCACTACAGGAGCCAGAAGATAGTGAATCAGACTCCAGTCTTTCTTCAAGTTCCAGTGTGCAGG
Organism: Cyprinodon brontotheroides; assembly: GCA_018398635.1. Taxonomy (NCBI): domain Eukaryota; kingdom Metazoa; phylum Chordata; class Actinopteri; order Cyprinodontiformes; family Cyprinodontidae; genus Cyprinodon; species Cyprinodon brontotheroides. Next base: position 5,589,588 of record JAGKQL010000009.1, on the reverse strand, counting down.
ACTGGCTGGCCCAGGCTCGGACCACACGGACACAACACCATGAAGACAGTCTGCAGAGACAGAAGGTATTATGGTTTATTAGTCCTGCATACTAGTAAAAATGGGAGATTTCTGGGTCTTACTGATAACTCTTCCCCTTTAGCTGTGGAGCTCTGTAGCTCCTTGAAAGTTAACATTATGATTCATGCCTGGCTTGTTCATATAGGTGCATGACAATTTATTTTTAAGTTTTTCAATTATTATTTATAATGGTATTAATAATTAACACAAGTAATGACTGATCCCACTGGATTTTCTACCAAGGTGAGCTTTTTACACTTTAAATATTTATTTTTTAGGGCTGCAGCCCTTGATTATTTGGTAATGGATTAATCTACCAATAATATTGAATAAAATAATCTTAAAAGAAAAAAAATCTTACCTAAAAAAAATAGTGTTGGATCTTAAAGGCATAGTGGACAATTTTTCCGGGTATGTAGGTGAAAAAGATAAAGGCCCGTTGTGAAAAACTAACCCGCCTGGTATAGAATAATCTCCCAAATACACCCTGGTCTTATTTTTTTCCTCTGAGATGTTTCTTTTTTCATAAACTTATAAGAATGTTTGCTTCGCGCACATTTTTAAAGCATACAATGTCCGTACGGCCAATCAGGAGGAGGCTCACAGAAGAGGTGTGTCTCTGCCCGACTGTCAAAACATATTTTGCGTCCTGCGAGAAGAAAGCAGTCCGCAAGCAAAGGTGCTGAACACAAACACGTGCGAAAGTGGGCGTGGGGAGATCCCGAGCAAGCGTGGAATGCGTACATGGAGCTATTTTCTCTTCCCAAAGCCACAGCTCCTTCCTGCGTGCAGATTTTTCTGTTTTCTGTCATTTTGGCATAAATGTGACACAAAGCAAAGCAAAAAATAGATGTAAAAAAATGTTTTGCTTATTTTAAACACATCTTATATTTCTGTAAGAAAACCTACATTCAGTGGTCAGAATACCACTTCATGAGTTCTGGATACTAAGTGTAGCTTAATTACTTAATTATTTACAAGTATTAAATAAGTGCATTATTTTTTAATTATCAATTAATTACAATTGATCATGTTTTTCATTTCATCCCTTGTTTTGAATATTTTTTTTAAACCTAAAGCCTTTATAGGTCTCTGAGCAAAATACTTTGTAGTTCAAAAATTCCAATTCAAAAGTGTAATTGGAGGAGATAACAAGACTATTGTAACATAAAAAATATATATTTTCATACCAAAATATCAAAGTCAATGTAATAATAAAAAAAATGCTGCTACAAGAAATTTGCTGATAGATTTTTTTTACTTTTTAGCTCTTTAACTATTGTTTTTTACACAGTAAACAACATTAGATTACTGGTGCTATTCTATGAAGCGGTTCAACTCACCTTTAAGACCCTGCAGACACTGCAGACCACGTTTGACTTTGCTATTTTGCATGTTTGCTACAAAGTGGTGTTTATATTCAAATTACCAAAAAATGGGAACTTGGACAATTAAAGGTTATAAAAAATGTCTTTAAATTTACTGTAATTCATCACTTTGTGCTGGTCTGTCACGTGACATTTGTGACAGCAGAACATAAAAAAGTTATGCATTATGAATGTGTAACGTAAGGCGCACTCACTATAGAGAATAATGGAAGGTTATACATTTGTATCAAAATAAATGAATGAAGTAATCTTATTTTCATTAATCTTTGTGTGTTTTTGTGAAGGATCTGGAAGAGCAGCTTGCAGAGCAGAAAAAGCTGCTTCAGTCAGTCGCTAGCAGAGGGGAGGAAATTCTCATCCAGCAGTCATCACCCAGTAGTTCCAGGTATCTTAGGAACACGCCTCTAATTAGATTGTGCTTCACTAAAACAGAGCACTAATCACACATGTGCTTCTTTCCTGCAGCACTACGGAGCCATTTTCCCCGGCAGCTTTGTCTGAGAGCAGAGCAGACCAGATGAAGCAGAGATGGGAAAGCCTCAGACTTGAGCTCAGGACTAAATTACAGCTTTTACAAAAAACTCTGGAGCAGGACCAGAAGCAGCCAGTACTACATAGTTTATTCATCTATTGATTTATTTTTGTTCACACTGAATATGACAGAGAACATCTTAATGTGTTTTTGGTTGGTCTCTGTTTGTTTGCAGGTGTTTTCTAGAGCTACTCGTGTAACATCAGCTGGGCCAATGTTTAAAGGAGACACCAAACCCGATAACTCCTCTCTGCAAACTCTCTATGACAGCTTCAGACAGACGGTTGAAGAAATGACCACTCAGGTTATCCCCTTTCTGATACTTATTCCTTCTAACGTGTGTTGCAGGTAAATATCGATTTGCTAATGTTCTTTTCCCCCGTGCATGTTTCTACTAAGGCTGGCGGTGGAGCTGAAACACAGGTGGCTCAGATGGAGCAGCAGCTCTTCACAGCCGTGTCAACCACTTCCTCCTGGCTGGATGGTGTCGAAAACAACGTCTTCTCCAGCCCGGTGCTCTTGGCTGAAAATGCAGAGACCCAATTACAGAATCAAGAGGTAGAACATTTAAATTTTTCTGTAGCTATATTGTAAAGGCACAATATTCCATCAGAATAAGGTAACTTTATGTATCAGTAATCAAGCCATAAACGTTTTGCCCATATGGGAAATGACAGTGACACCTGCATGGGGTGTTTGCTGGTTATCTATCTTCAAGCAGGAGGTTGTTCATCAGTCTGCTCACCTGGTGGTGAGTTGGATCTGCTAGCATTAGAGGAAGCTGGACAGAAGGAGCAGCCAAATCCTGTAGCAAATGTCTGCTGGGACTGTCTGGCAGAGATCTGGGGCTGTGAGATATTCTGTGTGGACAAAGAGCTGCTATTGTCAATGCAGCTGTCAATAGCTATTATTGCAAGGTTACTGATGCCCTTTGTAGCAGCTAACCCCAAACCTGGTGGTGGACACTGGTATTAGGTGAACCCTGAGGCACAAATGGCCACTGCAGCCCAGGTCATTGGGCCTGAGATAAGGCCAAGGAGACAGACCAATGGTTGGCCTTGAAGGGATTCTGGCAAACCATTCCGGTCCTGTTTAAACCTTGAAAGGACAGGATTTCTAGGAGAAGCCAAACGCTGGATGGTGTCTAGTTTGAGGACCAGTGGGTTTAGTATCTGCCCTTAAAGGAATAGTACACCCAAAACATGATTAGCCTTCATTTTCTACTCACCCCATGCTGAACAACACTCTGGAGTACTTTTCTGATATCTCAAATGCACCTGGAGATAAACAACAGTAGAGTATAGGATTTCCTAAAAGCGGCGTCGCACGGAGTCTACGGAAACCGCGGCAGACCAAACCAGATGAAAGTGCGCATTTCAGCGCCTGCTCTGCCAATAATGCAAAGCGTGAAGAAGAAATGTGCTGTTTACCTGTGCAAAGAATGAAACAACGAAAAAGAAAATGTCTGAGGACTTCAGTGTTGAGGAAGAGCATGAGTTCTCTTGCCGAGCTGAATGCGCACTTTCATCTGGTTTGGTCTGTCATGCGGTTTCCTCTGTGAGACTCGTGAACTCGCTTTTAGGAAATCCTATATACTACTATGGACCTTTCTGCCTCGGGCACCATAGACCCTCCATTATTTGAATGTTAGCAGACAGCAAGAGAAGCCTCCCAGATCTCCAGATGCATTTGAGATATCAAAAAAGTACTCCAGAGTGTTGTTCAGCATGGGGTGAGTAGAAAATGAAGGCTAATCATGTTTTGGGTGTACTATTCCTTTAATAGATGACATGGTTCTGCTGGCTCCTTCAAATAATAACCTACAGTTTGGCCTGAAAGGATAAAGCTCCACTGATGTCAGAGTTCTCCACCAGTGAAGGGTTGCTTGCCCTCTCCGGGTCAGGGGAGGGCGCTGAGGCTTGCTGTTGTGAGCTGAAAGCCTTAGCTCTCGATTTACCAAGCGATTTATGCTCCTTTTCACGTTTATGGTCAGGAAATGTTGCCTCTGAGTAAAAGGGTGAGATGCAAGAAGCTGAATTAGCTTTCTCCAAAGAGAGAGCCAGCTGGAGCTCGGTGCCTGTTTTGTCATTTTTTAACCACTGCCTCTGATAATATAAACCCTCTCAGTGTATTCTCATTATCAGTTCGTATGAAATCGTACGAAAAGTTGTGCACCATAATTTCGTATGTTTAGACGTTTTTTTCGTGGTATTTCGTCGTATTTTTACGTCTTGCCTCAAGACAAGATATCCTTGTGCATCTTACGCACCATTCAATAACATGGAATTTAACATACAATTAACCCAACCCTAATCCTAACCCTAAGATACAAAACAGCAAGCAATGTAGTTAGAGACATGAAGAAGTAATTATTGCACTGTTTTTCCCAGTTTTACGTCCTTCCGCGGATCTGCTTTTTTCTGGCCTGTCTGGTTATTTATATCGTCAAAAAAACGCATCTTAAATACTGTGCATAACTTTTCGCACGCGATTTCATACTGAACTGATAATGAGAATATGTTGACCCTCTCCAGGCCAATAAACGCCTCCTCCATTCAATGATTATTTTCTCTTTTGAACAGAAGACAACTTTTAATTCCAGAGTTCAGCACATTATTCTATATTTAGACATTTTCGTAAAGAATTTTAACATTCGTGAGAGGTCAGATCTGAGGTTTTGTTTGCACTGTACGTCTTTATTAAACTCCAAAGCAGATTGTACTTTTTCTAAAGGAATTTTTTTTTTTTTTGCAGAACCTTGAAAATGAAGTGAGACATCTGACAGAAGAGGTTAAGCTCAGCCAGGCTCTGCTAGCCGGATCTTCCAGGTTAAAACGTGAAGACCAGGTGCTGCTGGAAGACAATCTGGACTGCCTTAAAGAGAGATTAGGAACTATTGGTGATGCTCTGGCTCAACGACTTGACCACATGAGGACCCGAGCACATGAGCTCACTGCCTACCAGGTTTAGCTTTGATATATTTATTTTTTTTATGCTTCTTTGATTAGTAGCCCTGTTATTGCACATGGTAGCAGTCAATCATAAGTCATATTTCATCTTTAAACAGACTGAGCTGCAGCTTCTCCAAACTGCTTTAATTGAGACCAAATGCCAGATCCTCCAAGCCCTAGCCGGAGCAATGGATAGACCAGCTTCGAAGCAAATGGAGGTAATGAATTTAATCAATTAAAGTACCATGCTCTCATTATGAAAGTCAAACATACTCCAAGAAAAAGAGAAAAATATGCCATTCCCATCTTCCAGGTCATTGCAAGTGCCGAGGAAACCTTAAAAGACTTTGAGCAGAGAATCACAGAGCTGAAAACCAGAGGAGCAGCACTGCAGGCAGATCAGATTTCAGCAAACAAATTGCTTAAACTGCAGGTAAATGATGATGCAGATTATATTCAAGTATATTCTGAGCTGCTTCAAATCAGTTTTTCCCTTTTTGTTCTGTATTGAATTACTATTATTTTAATGGCAAACAAAGAATCAACAAAACAGCATTTTTTTTTCTGCATGTAGGATTCATATGAGGAGCTATTGATGACAGTGGGTTCGAGACGCGGCGGGCTGAACCAAAACATCGCTCTGAAGGAGCAGTATGAGCGTGCTCTGCAGGACTTGACTGACCTGGTTGACACAGCAAAGGACAAAATGGCGGCTGATCAGAGAATTGTCGTTAGCTCTGTGGAGGAGGTGCAAAGTCATCTTGACAAGCATAAGGTAGTTTCAGTTTTACAGTAATTAGTATTTATACACCCTGCTTTTTCCCACCTTAACATGTTAATATCACAAAATTTGATGCATATTTGGGGAAACTTACATGAAAAACTAAATATTTCATAGTTGTGAAGTAGAAGGAAAAGGGTTCATGATGTTTGGTATTTCTGTAGGCGTTTATTTCAATGTAATTTAGTTTTATTCTGCAGCATCTTATAGATCCATGTTTTGCTGTAGTATTTAGTATTTATAGATTATACATACTTGTGAATTGAATACAATTGAATTACAAAATGTAGTGAATAATTCAATAATAAAAGTAACTATATTATGCACATAGCGGTTATAAAGTACTCACTACAATCTTCATGTTGTCTTAAGCTATGTTTTTGTCTTTCATTTAAAACTGGATTAAATATATTTAAGGTTATGTTCTAAAATGACAAAATGTTCCAGTGGAGTGAATAATACCTACAGTCATTGTTAGAGAGGAAGCCTTGGTGAATTAGAAAAAAATCAGCTCATTGAATTGTTTGTTATCCTGTTTTTAGGAGTTTTTCCAGGGTCTAGAGTCCCACATGATTCTAACAGAGACCTACTTTAGAAAGATCAGTTGCCTCATGCTTCCCAAAGAAAACCAAACCTTGGAGGAAACGCTTGCTGAGACCCGGCGGGTCCTTAAAGAAGCACACAGTAAAGGTGTTGAGCTGGAAAGTATCCTGGAGGTGAGAAAAATGCTATTTTTTTTACCTTTATGAAAACAAATATCCAAACATAAGCAATCATATTTTATATTCTGCTACTCAGATTGTATTTGTTAATGGTTACCTTTCCTGTCTCTCATTTTTCTAACAGACTTGGTGCCGTTTAGTGCAGGACTACCAGAATCTGAACCGGCAGCTAGAAGCAGTTGAAGGCAGCATCCCTTCTGCTGGTCTGGTGGAAGAAACTGAAGACAGATTAATGGACAGAATCTCCTTGTATCAGGTGCAGCATATCAGTTTCATTTTAAGGGAACAACATGCTCCTATTTAATATGTTAGTTGACCTGGTTACTTTAATATAATTAATTTAAATTGCCAGTTGCCTTTTAAAATAAAAAACACTGTTCATCTATTCAGTCGTTTACTAGAACTTAATTTTGCAGATTAAAGATTTAAGCCCATTCGAGGTTGATTTGATTTTGCTCATATCCTTTCCAGTTTCCACCCATCAATAAAAGAAAAATGTTTTTGTTTCCGTGGTTCCACTTGTTATAGGGTCTAAAGGGAAGACTGACAGAGCACCAACACAAGCTCCACCAGGTGCTGGATGATGGTAGACATCTGTTACAGTCAGTTAGCTGTCCAACACTGGAGAATCAGCTGGCGCTGTTAGGGGAACACTGGCTTAACAATACAACCAAGATCAACAAGGAACTGCAGCGCCTGGAGGCAATCCTGAAACACTGGACCAGGTCAGAAACACTCAGACTGCTTTTAACGAACTCACCAGACTTGGATAACGTCATTAACGTAGGGTATTTCATTTTTATCTGAATGTTGTTTTCTGTAGGTATCAAAAGGAGTGTGTGGAGATCAGTGAGTGGCTCCAGTCTGCCCTGGAACGTCTGGAGTTTTGGAGTATGCAGGCCGTCTTAGTCCCACAGGAGCTGGAAACTGTCAGGGACCATCTAGCTGCCTTTCTTGTAAGGCCAAATAAATTCACTTTTTCATAAATTGCACAACAATATCTATATATTTACATTAGAAATATCAAAAACACCCTCAATTCAATTCAATTCAGTTTATTTATATAGCGCCAAATTCACAACACATGTCATCTCAAGGCACTTTTACAGTTCAACCAGATCATACAGTCAAATTGATACAAAGTTTCTATCTAAGGAAAACCAGTTGATTGCATCGACTCATTGACTCAAATACAATCCCTCACACTAAGCATGCTTGTAGCGACAGTGGAGAGGAAAAACTCCCTTTAACAGGAAGAAACCTCCAGCAGAAACAGGCTTAGTGTGAGCTGCCATCTGCCGCAGGCCGCACTGGGGTTCAAGGAGAGACAGAAGCAGAGACACAAAAAGCAGCTGTAAAAGGCGGCCGTCCAGGAAAACACACAGCCAGGCAGACGAGCTCGAGCCAGCTCCTATGTCAGAGGATGAAGAGAGCACATCCAGCCAGTCACAGTCAGAGAAACAGGACCACACTGGAAAACAGCTCGATCTTAATCAATCTCAGATATTTAAGCATCGATTTAAAACAGAAATTAGTAGAAGAAAAAAATATTAAAGTAAGACCCTGAGATTGTTTTATAGCAGTTAGTTTTCTGTTCCCAAAATCTCCACTGAGGGGAATATATCACTGCTCTGGGTCAGCATCTGCCTTCGACGGCTGCAGTGTCCTTCATGCTGGGTTCTGCCCTTTAACCTCTGTGTAACTCACATACAACCACTCGACACAAACAATCCTACTTCTACATACACTTAACCAGGCGCCCATTCACAACTAATCCAAATGGTTAAATGCTGTGCAAACACTGTATAATTACAGCAACATAGCCTGTCTATTTTAGGTATGTTTTTGTTGGATAGATTAAAACTGCTCTGGCTCATATAGGACAGCATTTAGTACCTCAGAGTTTGTGTACGCTTTGATTTTATAAAACATTTGACTTTTTGTACTTTAGTTATTTATTTTAATGCAATCTGTAATATGTAGCAGACAGAACAAGTCATGAAAAGTTAACAGACAACATGACCAGCAGGGGAAGAAATGACTGGAATGAAATGCTGGGGATATTAGGTCAGTTAGAACTGTTTGCCATCCTTCCTCCACAAAGCTCCAACTTTACTTTACTGCAGAGATGGCGAAAGTACTCACTTTCCGTACTTGAGTAAAAGTACAGATATTTGTGTTAAAAAATACTCTGGTAAAAGTGGAAGTACTGATTAAACTTCTTTACTCAAGTAAAAGTAACAAAGTACAGGCTTGTAAATTTACTTAAAAAGTATAAAAGTAAAAAGTAGAAACCACTTTTCATGCCGGTTTTTGCCTACATTTTAAATGGATGTCTGCCAATAGGACTAGATCTCCGTTGTGTTCATTTTCAATCATCTCTGATCCGATCCATGCTACTATGCTACTAGCGCCACCGCAGCCACCAAGCTGCAATGATTTGCCGCCAATGAATACCTGCCAAATCTGTCTGTGAATTCATCTTGTAGTGAATTGCGTCAAATAACAACGATAGATTCCCATCCAATTAGATTGAATTTGGTATCGATGGCGTGAAAAAATAATAACGATAACTCCATTGAAATGATTCAAAACTAAAGTAACTCGAGCCAATTTTTTTAAATGTATAGGAGTAGAAGTAAAAGTCGCCATAAAAATAAGTAGTAAAGTAAAGCAAAAATATCAGAAAAATCTACTTGAGTACAAGAGCAAAGTATTTGTACTTACGTTACTTCCCATCTCTGCTTTACTGTCCAATCTTAGCATCTTTACTTTCTGTTTTATGACTCATTTATTGTTCAAAACATGTTTCACGTCCTTAAAAATATAGGGCTGGATTTTCAGACTCCAATTATTTTTTAATAATGTGCAATAAATGTTGGGATTGCAGGTTATCTACAAAGATTGCTGCGCTTGAATAGATTGCATATTCTAGAGGCAGTTTGAGAGTGAAAGATGAGGTTTAAAGCCAGGAAGATGGGAGTGATAACGATAATTATTGAAAAAATTATAAATGATTTTATTAATATTTACTGTGCACTAAACAAGCCGACATGTTTTAGTTCAGTGACTTTTTTCTTTTGCTTTGCTTTTAATTTTATAAATCGTCTGCCATCCTGCTGCATTATTCGTGCCATCCAATGTTGATTTTTTTTTCTTTATTGATATTATTCTGTATTATTGCTATAGTCCAAATATGCTGCCATGCCCACAGAGTTCCTCTCCATCCTCTGGCAGTGTGCCAATTCCTCCTTTGCGGAAAAAATGGCGGCAAATAGTTTGCACCTGACTTTTAGAAGAACTCAAAAAGACACCAAAACTGCAACCTCAGTTCAGTTTTTGACTTTGATCATTTTGCTACAAATGTGTAAAATGTTAACATTTGCATTTCCTCCATCCATGAGTTTTCACACTTAGAATATGATCTCCATATTGATGAGGGAAAACATGCAAAAAGTCTCCTTACTCTGTTTGCCGAATGGCAAACACAAATCACTTTGCACAATTTCTGGTTTGAGCATTAAAACATGTTTGCACTAGAGACTGACACGGGGAGTGGATTTTCACTCCTGTCCGTCCCACTCCCACAGAAAAAATGGTGTCCGATCGATCCGGGCCAGAGTAGAAATCTAAATCCTGTCCCGTCCCACTCCTGGTGAAATTACTCCCACTCCCATCCAGCTCCCATTCAGAATGACTCCGGCTCCTGCACCACTCCCATTGAGTCGAGTTCGCCACTAACTGTTGCTCCCTCCATTGTTGTTTTGAGTCTGGGTAGTGAAAAACTCAGGCGGAAGCACTGTGTTGGTTTTGGGTAAGTGTAGTTTTTTGACTCGCGCATTATAGTGTAGGCTTCAAGGAATAAAAAACTACAAAATGGCGGCCCAGTACTGGATTTTTTTCCTTTCTATTTTATTTTTTTTTTTTGCATCGATCCTAGTTTTTTTTTTTTTTTGTTACTATTGGTTTGCTCCCGCTCCGTCTGCTCCTGTCAATGTTTAATCCTGTACCGTCTCAATCACGTGATCGTTACTAATACTGACTCCCATCCCACAGGAATCCTGTGACCCGTAGGATTCCTGAAAAAAAATGTCAGTGTCTAGTTTGCACCTGTTTTAAGACACCAAACCGGAGGATCAGGCCTATAGAGATTTGCTTTATATTTGAGTCAGTAACAGCTTTTTGGCTACATATCTGAGGAGGTGGGCAGAGCAGGTCAAGTAGAGAAAATATCAACAGATTTCACAACCAATATGAATCCAAAGGTTGGAACTTGACTTAGATGCTCGTGAAAATTCTAAATTATTTAACAAAATAATGTTGAAGCCTCTGTAATCATTTAACTAGCCAGTCATGCAGTTTGACTGGTGGCTTATTATTGGCTGAGCTGGGAGGACCCACAGTAGGTTTCATCTGTAACCTTGTTGCCTATCATTTAAAAGGTCAGATTAAGGCTTCCTTTGTTTACTCCCTGAAAAACATTCAGGTCATAAACTTTTCATTCCAGGAGTTTTCAAAAGAGGTCGAAGGGAAGTCAAGTCTCAAGAGTTCAGTAGTGTCAGAGGGAAACCAGCTGCTGCGGCTAAAGAAAGTGGACACAGTGGCGCTGCGCTCTGACTTGGCTCGCATTGACAGTCAGTGGGCGGAGCTTCTCACACGCATCCCAGTGGTTCAGGAGAAACTGCATCAGGTGACGTCACATGTAGCCAACACTTAAAAGGTTCAGCTCCATCTGAGTAAATAGTTACCTTTATTTTTTTACAGCTTCACTCAGAAACACATATTTCAAGTTATGTTTGACTCAAAGTATGAGTCACACGTTTTTTTCTTCCCTCATGTCAAGGCATGTACCATTTTTGCCCTCTTTCTAGGTCCAAATGGAGAAGCTGGCCTCACGTCATGCCATTTCTGAGCTAATTAACTGGATATCACTGATGGAGAGTGTGATTGAGGAAGACGAAGAAAACCTTAAGAGTGCCATCGGATCAAATGTGATTCAAGACTATTTGCAAAAATATAAGGTATTGTTTATTTTCATATTTCCACAAATTTATAATCTGTGGTCAAAATTTTATGGTTGATTTGCCTGTTTCCTCCATTTTAGGGATTCAGAGTCGATTTAAGCTGTAAGCAGCTGACCGTTGACTTTGTCAACCAGTCGGTTCTTCAGGTTGGTGGTCAGGATGTTGAGAGTAAGCGAAGCGACAAAACCGACTTCGCTGAGCGTCTGGGAGCCATGAATCGACGCTGGCAGATCCTGCAAGGCTGCATCAGTGAGAGGGTAAGGTCATAATAACTGAGATATTGGAGCAAATCTCTGCTATGTTCGTTCCCGCTGTGCTATAGAGTCTTAATGATTTATTTTACATATTATATTTAAGATCCAGCTCCTCGAGAGCCTTCTAAAGATGTGGCTGGACTATGAGAGCAGCGTTCAGATCCTCAAGTCCTGGATGACATCTCAAGAAGAGCGATTAAAGAGGAAACACAGAATAGAAGATCTGATTTCTGTGCAGAATGCTCTCAAAGACTGTCAGGTAGGTCTGACATGTTACCCAAGAACACAGCATTACCATGTTAAAATCATGTTTAAAGAAAACTTTGTTTTGATACGGATTTAGGAAATGGAAGAGCTGCTGAAAGATAAAGAGAAAGAACTGGAAAGGGTAGAGGAGCAGGGTTGTGCTCTCGTCCAGAACAAGACAGATGAGGCCTGTGCTATCGTCATGGAGACCCTCCAAAGTGTCAATCACACCTGGGCCAATCTGGACCACTTGGTGATTAGATTATTTTAATCCATCAGATTGTGGTGTTTTATTCCTGTTGCCCGTATATCCTGTTAGTCACTGATGTCTGTTCAGGTCTGATCTTTCCTGGTTTGTGTTTCCTCATTTTATGGTTAACAGATAGGACAGTTAAAGATCAGCCTGACTTCAGTTTTGGATCAGTGGAGCTTGTACAAACGGGCTTCAGAGGAGATCAACGGCTATCTGATGGAAGGAAGATATTCTGTATCACGTTTCCGCCTCCTCACTGGCTCCCTGGAGGCTGTTCAGCTGCAGGTGCAAAGTTTGCAGGTACTTAAAGATAAAGTTTCTTGTTTATTGAGCATATTAAGTATAAGAATATTGGTATATTCTTTTAACCAATTGTGTACTTTGCAGTTTTTTTATTCATTTTATAGAACTTAGTAATTTTCTAAGAATCTTCTTTTTTTGTCTTCTCATAAACTAACCTCTATATGCGTGTTTCTCCTGTTAAGGATCTCCAAGAAGAACTGGAGAAACAGGAAAGCAGCCTGAGAAAGTTTGGTGCTGTGACACATCAACTGCTGAGGGAGTGTCATCCTTCAGTGTCAGATACCCTCAACAATGCCCTCAAGGATGTCAATGCAAGGTGATTTACAGATATTCTTTTGTTCTTTTCCTTGCTAGCCTGTAAAAACCAAGCTTTTTTATTTGATCATACCTAAAAACATGCTAATAATTTACACAATTAGATGGACTGGCCTACTGGAGGAGATAGCAGAGCGTCTTAAAAGCAGTAAAGCTCTGCTTCAGCTGTGGCAGCGCTACAAAGAACTTCATGAGCAAAGCTGCAGCAGCATTCAGCTTCAGGAGGAAAACGCTGACCAGCTCCTGAAGAGCACCTGCAGAAAGGACATTGCTGATGAGGAAGTTTCCAACTGGATCCGAGAATGCAGCGTGAGTTGGTGCACAATGATGGGTTTTACTTTAAAGGAAAAGTCCGGTCAGCAGGGAATAATCAATGGACCATTATTTATACCTGAAACTCAAACATTCGCAGTGATTAAATGAATTTAGCGTTAATCAGTAAAAGAATAAAAATAATTTTCGTTGCGATCACTTGAGTCCAGGACCGGCAATTTCGGCCAAATATAGAAACATCTCCCTACTAAAGTCACGGTGCGGTAAGCCTAGCGCCATTCTCCCCGCTTTACAAGCTAAATCAATGGGAACTACTAGACACATCTGCAATCAACAACAATTATTGAAGATTTCCAGAGGACTTCACCATTGAAATTCACCAGAGCTATAGTGTGAAACTGACAATGCCGCGTGCATGGCAGCTGGATGCTGGAATACATGGGGTAAAAGTGGAAAAAATGAGTTATTCCACCTTTCTGATTCCTGATCCTCCACCGGGCGGGTTTGGTGGATTGGATCGCCAACTTGAAGGGAGGAGGATTTGCCATGTCGAACTTCTGGCCAGAGAAAAAACCGTAATATGTAGCCAACATTTGGAAGAAGAATGTTTTCAAGATGACTTGGATAATAGCTGGCGTTCATGACAAACACCAGATACAGCACTGGGACTTGATCAACAGCCGATACCGCACCGTGGCGTGATGTGGCGTCCCAGTAGGTCTCGGTGCTAGAGTACCAAGATTGACTCGGGGGGCCTGCACCTTTTGATGGCGAATCACAATACATAATTGTTTTACGTTTGCACAATTGCGCCAAAACATTTTGATTGGTCTGGACAGCTTACTAAAATAATTATAGCGGGGTGTAGGTTTTAAGTCAGCGGGATTGCGGTTTGTAAACGGACAATTTACTACGAAGAAATTCTCCATGGTCCTTGCGCCTTCGATGGCGTCACCAGCGAGAACCGTAGCCATGGGCGCTTGCGCCTCCCGATGGCGTCACATTATGCCGCGCGCCCTCAAACAAACTACATTGAGCCAGCGGTCTGCATTTGTAGCGAGAATAAATTCAGGAGAATGAAGCTAAAGGGATACAAAAATAAACTTGTAATATTACAAAAAACAAAAATACTACAAATACAAAGTATATTCAGAGATTAAAGTCCCTCTGATACTGTTTAAGTGACTGAGAAACTGCAGATTTGCCACATTTAAGATGGCGGACGCTCTGATGCATCTCAGCATAGGCAGATGTAATCTGTAAAAAAAAAAAAAATTTATGAAAAATTAATGTTTTAATGTATTATAGGTATTTGGTCAATTAACGGACAGTGCCAAGCGATTACCGTTTATTGGCTAAATAAAATAGATTTGTGACAAATAGAGACGGCGGCTTAATGTAGTTTGTTTGATTAAGGTTGCCATATAGATTCTACGGTAGGCGTTGCCATATATAGTGACTGGCGGAGTTGCCATATTATGACATCATCAATCTGGCAGCCCGAGTCAATCTGGTACCTACACCGGTAAAGCACATTCACATGAAATGTGAATAATATTGAAAACACTCATCATTTATTGAACAGTATGTAACAATTTCATATTTAAAGTATTTTCAGAAGTTTCAGTTCTGAATAATATGACCGGACTTTTCCTTTAAGAGATTTTTGATGTGCAGGAATCTTTTTAATCTTCAATTTTACTGCTTGCAGTGTTGCAAATTATAAATACAAATTGGTTTAATTTTTGTATGTATCATGTAACAACTGCAGACAAAGGAATGAAAAAAAATAAATCAGGAATAGCTCTGAAGTTATAAATGCAAATCTTCGGTACTGGTGTAAAGGTAACACAAGTGGCAGAATCTTTTTGTATAATTGTACATGATTTATGTTAATCTAAAAGTTATTCTAAAATGTATGTAGCATGACCAAAGCCTACTGCAGACAAAATTCACAAACCCCCTGCATTCCTCCTCCTACATGCTCAGAAGGAGAAGACACATCCTCCTCTGCTGTATTCTCCAAATTTTAAACACTGCAGCTAGACAGGCACTTTTTGGAAGCGCGGATTTAGCTTTAAAAGTTTGCATAGAAGATTTTAAGCTGAATATAATCAGGTGAAGCTAAAATTATGAAGATCTGGATAGACTATATTCATGGAGATTTTCTTTTAATTCTTAAATGCAAATGTGTGTATATTTGTTTTACAATTTCGGCATAAGAAATACTCTGAATAGGTTAGAGTCAGTATATCTCCAGTTATGGAGAAATCAATTACTAAATTAGTTGTTTATAATTTAATTGATTGGTTAATTGTAATTGATCTTGACCTTGGCCTAGAAAAACAGCGTGCATCAGACAACATGCTGGCAGACACATTAAAAGGACATTTCCATTCAGTTGCATGCGGGGCATCAACACAAATCACCATCTTTTACAGTGTAAATGTTACTGCATCCACACTGACACATGCAGTTTTAAGCACAGCTGATTCCAACGAAGTCCCGTCTCTTGACTGAGCAGCAGTTACCTTCAGAAACAGCTTATGATGCAAATACAGGAGTGTTCTTAACCAGCTGACCCTCTCTGCATGCAGCCAGAAGAGGTTAATCTGGTAGAATGGCTGTGAGACACAGTGCCTTGGTTATATTCAGAGGACATCTTTCCTCTAGAGACCAGAGTCAGAGCTACCAGCCTTTAATGACTTGGGTAATGAAATGTAAGCGTCTGATGACTGCTCCTTAGTGGGATTATACCTCATTTATCCAATCACATATCTGGGGTGAAGTATGAGACATTGAATCTTGATACAGGTGGATTTTAACCGTAATTTGTTCACCTCTTTAGCTCAGACTTGCTTGTTGTCTGTCTAAAGATGCACTGCTAAGCAGTTTTGCTCCCACCAACATTATTCTTTTTTTTTCTAGCAGACATGTTGTTCTCCATATTCCATAGGCTGTAATAGAATAAATTTGGTCGAATAAGAACAAAATATCTCCCTGAAACTGCAGAGATTTTTTTTTTTTTTTTTTTTTTTTTGGAATTGCCTTTAAGGCCACTTTTTGACGTGCATTACTTATGGTTACCTTGTCTGCCAATTCCCCAAGCTGCATTTTCCCTTTTCTTATTCTCTTTAAGATATCAAAACATGTGAAATGTAAAATATTCAAATGGTAAAAATATCTTTGTGTAGCATTATCTTCCTTGTCTCCTCCTACATTTATAATTTATGATTCTTTTGTGTCAGGATTTGTTTGAGGGTTGTGGACCCAAAAGCAGAGGCAGGCAGGCAGAGGTGAATTTATGGTAGATTTAATGAAGAGTAATGAAAAAAAAAAAGTCTAAACAAACAAGAAACCAGGAATCCAAAATTCAAAATATGAAAAATAAGTAGAAAACATCAGTAGATCAAGACTCAAGGAGGAAGGCTAAGAGAGACGAAGTTGGACGGTGTATGACGAGGACCCAGCAAAGAGGAACTGAAGAGAGGGTTTTTAAAGGAGACTGAGACAAAGGCTCTGTTCGAAAACCTAGGACGTGTCCTCCAAGGACGCCGTGGTCTCCACGTACACTGGATCCTTCGAAGTCCTTGAAAATAAGGAGAACGGAAGAGTTTTGGCTGTGAATTCGACCAGGTCCACCCTTCGGCGGGTTTTACGCCGTATGCTCTGTTAGCAGCAACCGTGAAAGTTGACACACAAAGCAGGAAAAAGAATGAATACAGAAGTTTTTCAAAACTGTTTTATTTATTTCTTTTTTATTGTGAAGTGAACAAAGACTACACTCACAGGAATCCAGAATGGAATAAATGTTCCAACCACGGGAGCAGGAACAAATAAAATCAAATGTAATGATAGAAACCTTAGTCAGTTAAATAACCTGCTGCTGTCATTCTGCACATCTCTGATGTTGCTGCTATTTTCAAATATCCATCACTGTAAAATGTCCATAGCTGCATATTGGTTTTTAATTCCCCAGTTTTATATTGTTAAAGCACTTTACAGAATTGTATTTTTTGTATTTTAACTCTTCACTATTATGTTATTCTTATACATTTTTCTAAGGTCCACATTTGTGTGACCATTTTCAATAATCTTTCTGCTGCTGTAAATTTGCCCATTGTGGGACAATAAAGGGATTTTCTATTCCATAAAAGGGGTAGAAAGATATAAGTAAATCTGAACAATGTATGTATAAAGATATATCTGCAAAATCTCTAATATTCAACAACAAAAAATACGTAGTTAAGCATATTGTGCAAAACAGCAATAAAAAGATAAAACTATCAGATTTATAGTCCCCACCCTGCAGATATATTAGAATCTGCCCTTTAATTCCAGCCAAACCCATTTACACAGTAACAGATAAAAACCTTTAGATAAACCAAACATTACCGCCACATATCTGACTCAGTAACCATTAAAACAACTATTTTCATTCATCTCAGACGGAACTATTAAATGGCTTGTATTATATTAAACTGAACTTCAATTTTTCACCACTGTTGGGCGCCAAGTAACCTTTCCTCTGATCACGGCTTGCTTGGTCTCACAATGAATCCTGGGATATCCAAGAATACCGAGGATACATCGGACCCGTCCTTCAAATCGGGCAAAAAGAAGGACGCATTTTAAAGCCGCATAACGAGGACTCTTGGAATCTGAACAGACTTCGGTGCCCCGCTATGACGTAATCGACCTTTGAATCCGGTCTTCTAAGGATGCGTCCTAGGTTTTCGAACAGAGCAAGCGAGCGAAGGGGCTAAGGAGGAAACTGAGAGCAGGTGTGCACAGAACAAGAGGGGAAGAAGCTAGGAAAGAAAGGAGAACATAAGAGGGCAGCAGAGAGCAACAAAAGAAACCTGGAAGACTGGAAATAACAACAAAATGATAATTAAATTACTAATTAAAAACAAAGAACACAGCAAAATAAAAAAATAAAACCACTAACAATAGAAAACAAGGAGTAAAGCAAGACTGAACATCAAAAAGAAAATATAACAGAACAAAGACTAAGACAGTAACTGAGAAAAGAAACAAAGAACTCAATAAACTAAGAATGAACCCGCTAAAACTAGAAAACAATGATCAAAGCAAAAGTGGATACTCAAAAGAAAAAAATAACAGAAACACAAACCTGACATTTTGATTGTTTTTCTTTAATTTTTAAAAGCTAACATGCCAAAGATTTTTGGGTTTCTTTACATCAGGAGTTGCTGCGATCACAAGTTCCAGTGCAGGCCTCCCTTCAGATTCTGCAAGAACTTGGAGAGCAGCTTAAACAACAGGTGGACACCTCGGCAGCATCTGCTATCCAATCAGACCACCTCTCTCTCATCCAGCGGCTTGCTGGGGTGGAAAAGGCCCTCAACAGACAGCTCACCACCTTGCAGGTACAAAACTAAATCTATGCCAGATTCCAATTCATTGTGTAAGCACTCAGTCTTTCAGTCAGACTCATAAATGTTACATTTGTGCATGCCTTCCTTGTATCAGACTGGAGTTCAAGACTTTGAAACCTTTAATAAACAACTGGAGTCTTTGGGCTCCTGGTTAATTGATGCTGAGGAGGCTTTGAGAGCACAAGATCCCAACGGCTGCACTGAGCTGACCGTCATCCAGGACCGTATGGAGGAGCTCAAGGTTTTTATAGTTTGTTCCTTGTTGGATAAAACCGCCTCTGGGCAAATAGTGAAGATTCAACATATGTTTTCTTTGCATTTTTCAGAAGCTCATGCTGAAATTTAGCAGCATGTCCCCTGAATTGGAGCATCTTAACGAGCTTGGTTATCGACTCCCTCTGAATGATTTGGAGATCAAGCGCATGCAGAACCTCAATAGAAGCTGGTCGGCAGCTTCGACACAAACAACGGAGAGATTCAGGTATGTGTGCAGCATTCTGCTTACATTCTGCATCATTTTCTCTAAAGAAATTTGACTAAAGAAAATATTGTGATTTTAAATAGAAGGGGAATGAAAAAAAAAATCACTTTAATTGTTTTATATTTATAATCTGGCAATTTTTTCTTTCCTTGCAGCAAGCTACAGTCAATCCTCCTGCAGCAACAGACCTTCCTTGAAAAATGTGAAACATGGATGGACTTCCTGCTGCAGACAGAAGAGAACCTTGCTGTAGAAATTTCTGGGAACTACCAGAGTTTAGTAGATCAGCAGAAAGCCCATGAGGTTTGAGTCCGTTTCATGTGAATGGTCACAAGGCTATGACTTTTTTTTTGTTTTCATGGCAATAATTGCATTTTTCTTTCAGTTATTCCAAGCTGAAATGTTCAGCCGGCAGCAGATCCTCCATTCTATTATCAGTGATGGACAGAGGATGTTAGAACAAGGTCAAGTGGATGACAGGTGAAGGGCCTTAAATAATTTTTTGGATGTGGTTTGATTTATTTACAATGTTAGCTCCAGTATTACCTTCTAAATTTTATAGTGAGAGATTATTTCTTAATCATTTTAATTATCCTGCAGAGATGAGTTCAACATGAAGCTAACTCTTCTAAGTAACCAGTGGCAAGGCGTAGTGCGACGTGCTCAGCAGAGGCGGGGGATCATTGATGGCCTCATTCGTCAGTGGCAGCGCTACAGAGAAATGGTGGAGAAGCTGCGCAAATGGATTTTGGAAGTCTCCCATCCTGCAGAGATGCTTCAGGCAGGAAATACAGTTCCTCTACAACAAGCTCGCTCTATGCTTGATGCTGTTCTGGTACGTTTTAACCCTCATTTAAATTCACAAAGGTGTAACTGGTATAGTTATATTTTAGTCACATTTCAATCAGACTTCAATGTCTTAATTTGGTATTTGATGTAATAGACCTGCAATGCAGACATGTAGACATGTAGAGAACCCAATATTCAAACCTGACATGGGGTTGGGCTTTGAAAGGTTTGATAACAAATACTTAGTTTAAACAGGAAGCGTCTGAGAAAGGTGGCGCCTAATGATGCTGAAAGCCAGCAGCTCACAACAGAAGATTAGATTAGTAGAATGGCTGTTGCTCACTCTGAGTCTGAAAAATTGGCTTCTGTCATGCACAGAAAGTCCAATGCAGGATAGGCAGACAGATTCCTTCCTCAGTGCCATCACTATTCAGCCAGTTTTTTGGCGCACTTAGTTTGGTTAAGTGTCCTTACTTATTTTATTCAGGATGAACCATAGTAAACAGGCATGAAACGCTGAAAATCTACTACATTAAGGCTTTCAATAATCTGGCTTTCTGCACCGGGCCTAAAAAATTAAAGCAAACGGGTGTTTTAGATGAGCTCGACTAAAGAGAAGTGGAATGACAGTCACACACCTGTGGTAAAGCCTCTATAATTAGATGTGTCTCTGTTTCAGCACACTTCACTTCACTTCACTGCATTTCCTCCTCAGCAGGTTCCAAGGGCTGGAGATGTATGCTAATCGCCCATTTATTTAAATTAGGCAGCTTGCTGTAGGGGAACACTCTGTCTAACTTGATGGATGGTATATAAATAGGCCATACACAGTAGAAGACGTACAACCAAATCATCTCCCCTTTCTCTTTTTAGAGAATAAAGCAACATTCTGTAATGACATAATAGCTTGACATTATCAGGAAAGCTAAACTTCTGGTTTTGTAATTTCATTAGTTTTAGATTTTATTTGTTTTGTCTTTTAGTTTCCATTCACTTTCACTAAGGACTCTCAGCAGTCTGCTGTTTGGTAAATGACCATATTATTTCTTTCATTGTCCCAGAGCCCGTCTTTAATGCTGCTGATCTTAAGCTGAAGCATCTTTATAGATTTTGTAGACCTAACTGCTTCAAAAAGGGAATGTTTTTTTTATTAAACAGCAAGCAGGCAAGATGCCCTGTCTCTGACCAACACAGGGAGCTCTTAATTGAGAACAGCCAGAAAAACAGCACTATCTATCCTGTCTGGAGGTGCTAAAGTCTCTGTTACAGCATCTGTCCAATCTTTGGACCTTTTTTTTTTTCTACAAATATGTAAAAAATTATACTTCAGCAGGATGTTTGGGATTTATGGGTTTAGTAATCTCATGAGAATCCCTCTTTTTGCTTAAGCTGAAAGAAAAGGTGCTGCAGCGTCAGCAGGGCAGCTACATCCTGACGATAGAGACTGGCAGACAGCTACTTCTGTCGGCAGACAGCAGAGCAGAGGTGACCTTGCAGACGGAGCTGACAGACATCCAGGACAGATGGAAACAAGCCAGCACATGCCTAGAGGAGCGAAGGAAACAGCTGAGCTCACTTCTGAAGGTAAATTAAACAGGGTACCTACATTTCTGAAGAGAATCGTCTCTGGAGACTCTTACAAATCTACTTTTTGCTCACATTATAAATTATATAAGTCCTGAGTTATTACTTCTTATCGGTTTATGTTATTGGTTTTTCTGTGTATTTATATCTATATATAGGACTGGGAAAGATGTGAGAGAGGAATTGGAGGATCGCTTGAAAAACTCAGAGCCTTCAAACGACAGCTTTCTCAACCCCTTCCTGATCACCATGAAGATCTCCAAGCTGAACAGATGCGCTGCAAGGTTTCATTAAGGCTGTTTTTAGTCTATCTAAAAAAAAAACTACATGTTGAAACTGGAAACGGGTTAAATGCAAATAAATGCTTTGATGTGTTCCTTTATTAACAGGATTTAGAAAACACATTTGAGGGCTGGACTGGAGATTTGGCCCATTTGACTCTACTTAGAGAGTCTTTGTCTTGTTATATCAGTGCAGAGGATCTTTCTGCTCTGCAGGAGCGTATTGAACTTCTGCATCGACAATGGGATGAAATCTGCCATCAGGTACAGTCTTCTGAACATCTCGTATAATCTCTTGTATATGCTGTATCTTTAGGTGATTAAGTTAACAGATTTGTTCATAAATGTATAAGATCTCTTAAATTAGACATACTTTTACAAGAAAAGAAACTAAAAATATACCCCAACCCGTTAATTAAGAAGATGTTGGCTTTTTAACAGAAATTGGTTTTAGCTCATTTATTTTACTCTATTTTATTTATTTCAGTATTGTTCTGTATATTATAATATTATTATTATGCTTTTTTATGGATCTGTTCAAAACTTTGAACTATTGAGTTGAGCTAAGGAAAGTTAGTGAAAGGTTTTAGGAAGATGAAAGGAACATTAATCAGCTCTCGCACTGACTTCAACTAATCTTGCATAGGTAGTTAGTTCAGTCAGTTTGCTGGTTGGTTATATCTATATATATATCTATATATATACACGTATATATATAGATATATATATACGTGTAAAACACTACTTTGCAATAAAGCTTTTTCTGATTCTAATTAGTAATGAATATTGTCCTTGTATTCCCTCAGCAGACTACAAGATGTTGCTAAAGTCAAGGTGTTTTTCTGTATCTGACTGCATACAAAGTTAGCATCATCGAAGGCAGAAAATGACTGAAACCTCAATATTTCTCAGCGTTGAGATGCTTCCTGTGCTTCGTAGATAAATGCTTTTACAGGAAGCACAGAAGCACACACACACATTGTGAAATGCATGTAGCAGTCTTGTTTCAGCGGTTTTTGTAATACTGCTTCCTTTATGGGCTTCTCAAGTTCGTTTGAATGTTTTAAGATACCGTGTTTTTATTGCTATTATGGACTAAGTCGTATCGAGTAACTTTGTAATGCTGTGCTTGTGCAGCTCTCCCTGCGCAGGCAGCAGGTGAGTGAGAAGCTGAATGAGTGGACCGTTTTCACTGAGAAGTACAAGGGGCTCTGTGAGTGGCTAACCAGCATGGAGAGTAAGGTGGCGCAGAACGGAGACATCAGCATTGAGGAGATGATTGAAAAGCTCCGCAAGGTATGGAAGGGCAGACATTTATCAAATGCATCATTTATCTACTTATTTATACTTCTGGAACTAAGACTGACAAGTAAAATATAATGTTTTTCCTGATGTGCATCTATTTTGCAAGATATCTTTGCAGCTTTGCATTTCTGTATTTATCAATTTTTGCAAATGCTGATGTTTTGTAATGTGTATGACTCACCTGAGATCAACATATTTGGTCAATAGGTCATTCTATTTTTGTTTTACTTTTGCATTTCCTTATATTCTTGAATTATATTTTAGGATTACCAGGAGGAGATAACAGTTGCAGAGGCGAATAAGAGGCATTTGCATCAGCTTGGGGAGCGTCTTGCCAAGGCCAGTCATAAGACCAAAGCAGTGGAAATTGAACAAAAGCTGAACAAAGTCAGCGACCGCTGGCAACACCTCCTGGATCTCATCGGAGCCAGGTAACAAAAATCCAAGTCATTTTTATTGATGAAAATTACATTTTAAAAGCTCCCCAATCTATTTCCAGAGCCACAAGAATTTTGGATATAATAGACTTTAAACCAGGACAACAAGATCCAGGATTTCGAACCTGGCAAAACAAAAATTTTATTTTTATTGATGACTTGTTTGAAGGGGAGGTTCTGAAGTCTTTTAAACAGATTAAGGAGAAGTATGGCTTGAGCACGCCTGATTTTTATAGGTATTTACAACTGAGAAGCTACCTGATGTCCCACAATGAATGGCCCCTTCTTCAGTCGGGACCTACTGATTTAGAATTATTCTTTATAAAGATCACCAAAGAAAAAAAATCTAAGAATACTGTGTCGAATCTATACAAATGCTTACAGTCATGTCTGTCGAGGGGAGCTCCTAGGATAAAAGAAAGATGGGAACTAGAAATGAATAATGTGATTGAAGATGAAGAGTGGGAGCAAGTGTGTATAACTGGACATAAACTGACTAATAGTCCAACATGGAAAGATTTTTATTGGAAAATAATCGTTAGATATTTCAAAACTCCGTACATTATTTCCAAATTTGATCAAACTAAATCAAACTTGTGCTGGAGACAGTGCGGACTAGTTGGAGATCAGACTCATGTCTTTTGGGATTGCCCAAAGATTAAGAAATTCTGGGAAGGAATTAGAGAGGAAATTTCAAATATCTTGCATGCTGATATTGATTGGAATCCCCGGATCTTTGTTCTGGGAATTCCACCAAATAATTTAAGTAAAGAAGAACAAAACTTATTTGGTATCCTTGTTCTCGTAGCCAAAAAAATTATAACAATATGCTGGTATAAACCTTCACCCCCTACTGTAAATCAATGGAAAGAGAAACTAGTGAATGTTTATACGATGGAGAAAATAACAGCAAAATTAAACTTGTCCACTGGTTTATTTGAGAAAAGATGGAACCCTTTGAAGACATGTTTACAGTTAATGTGGTAGTAGGATAAGCGTAAACACACATTTCTGTTATGATAAAAATAAAAATTACTCGAGAAAGATCTTTCCTTTGTCTCATCCTCCAAGTTTGTCTCATCCTCCAAGTTAATAAAAAAAAAATAATAATAATATTTATATATAATAATGATAAAGAAGAAAAAGGAAAAAGAAAACATGGCTCTTCAGCTCGCCGACCTGTGTGGTTGTTGTTACCCAACTTTTTGTATGGTTGTATTGAAATTGTTGTTTCTGGCTTATTGTATGAATCATTGATTTTGAATATTGATCTGATAAAATAAAGTCTTTGTTCAAAAAAAAAAAAAAAAATACATTTTGTTTTGATTTTGTCTTTTACTATGAAAACTGTGTCAACAGAGTGAAGAAGCTGAAGGAAACTCTGGTGGCCGTGCAGCAGCTGGATAAGAACATGAACAACCTGCGCTCTTGGCTCGCTCACATTGAGGCAGAGCTGTCTCAACCCATCGCCTATGACTCCTGTGACTTCCAAGAGATTCAGAGGAAGCTTGATCTGCAACAGGTAAAGAAGCATTCAGCTCCAAACCAAGCTGCCTTTATTTTAGTTATTCCAGAAAAATGACATGTTTTGCATCAAATCACTGAACAATTTTAGATATTCAATTGAAGGCTAATTGTTAAAATACGATTTTTTTTCAGGAGAAGACCCTTATTCTTTATATTTTAACAGCTTTGAGTTTCTTTTAGCTGTTAAGTTAGTTTCAGCTATAGATTTGTTAAAACACAGTGAATTCATTTAGGGATGCACGATATTGGGATTTTGGCCGATATCCGATATGCCGATATTTTAAAAACTCATGTAGCCGATAACCCGATATCGATACCGATGTTAAAGCTGGACAAAAATAAGTAGTCATTGAAAATAGCAGTTTTGTTATCCATTTCTGACACTTTGAAAAATAATAATATACTCAAATATATTTTCATATGCTGATATCAAATGGATTTTTAAAAGCAGTATCGATCTATTTTACTTTCAAACTCTCGTGAGATTTTTTGCAAATTCTTGTGAGATTTTGTTAGTAAAATAGATCGATACCGCGTCAATATATCCACATATGAAAATATGGCAAAAATTTGAATTTTCGGGGGATTTCGTAGCATAATGATGACATATAGCAATATTTCATTAGTAAAAAGAGATTGATATGGTGTTTTTTAAATGGCAATATATCAGCATATGAAGATATTGTGATATTTTCATGTATCAATATTTTTTTTTCCCTCGTCTTTAGAAGTTTTTAAGTCTGTAAAAGAAGTTTTTGAGGAAGTAAGTATTTTTTTTTTTTGACTTTAGAAACTCAGAAGCTGATCAAATATCGGGTTAAATATCGGGCGTTCCCGATGTCCGATATTCAGTTTTAAGGCCGATATATCGATAGGGGGGCGCATTATATCGCATCCCTAAATTCATTATATACATTAGTAGCCATTCAAAATGTCTCCACTTTCCTTGATGAGTCCTTGGCTGGTCCCCTACAATTCGTTTTTTAAACATCAATCTTTGTACTGAAATATTCTTTTGTCAGGATTTGTGGACGGTAAAATCTAAAGAGAAGCGTCATCTCTTGGTCAGACCCTGTAATTCAGTGAAAGTGTGAAGTAAAATAATTTGCACGCCCAGGAGAAGGAGGGGTTCATTCCAGTGGCTGGAAGTTGTACGGGATTTCACTGCAGGGAAGTGGGCCGCCATTCAGCTGGCGCCATTTTGAATGGCTGCTACTGTACTTTCTTATCTTTGTAGTTCCTTACACAGCAGGGATACAGAATGCAACATGAAAACATTATATAACTTTATTAGTTTCTGTCATCAACATTTTTCACCTGTGCTTTTTTACTACCAGGAGCTTCAGCGTGACATAGAGAAGCACAGCACCGGCGTCGCGTCAGTGTTGAATTTATGCGAAGTGCTCCTGCATGACTGCGATGCTTGTGCCACCGATGTGG
Source organism: Cyprinodon brontotheroides (assembly GCA_018398635.1). NCBI lineage: Eukaryota > Metazoa > Chordata > Actinopteri > Cyprinodontiformes > Cyprinodontidae > Cyprinodon > Cyprinodon brontotheroides. Next base: position 5,563,240 of record JAGKQL010000009.1, on the reverse strand, counting down.
AGTGTGACTCAATCCAGCAGGCAACTCGCAGCCTCGATCGCCGCTGGAGGAGCATCTGTGCCTTGTCCATGGAGAGGAGACTCAAGTAATCAGTCATATAGTCTCTATATTACATAGAATCGCGTCAATGGAAATAGATGACATGCATGCATAACAAGTATTTTTTAAATTTGTTAAAATGGCTTTGCTTTGTCTGGAAATATCTTCTTTTAGGATTGAGGAGACCTGGCGTTTGTGGCAGAAATTTCTGGAAGACTTTGCACGTTTTGATGAGTGGCTGGCCACTTCAGAGAAAACTGCAGCGTTGCCCAACTCATCGGGTGTGCTCTACACTGTAGCCAAAGAGGAACTGAAGAAATTTGAGGTAACTTAAAATAAGTGTGTGGAATTATGCTTTGATATGAATAGAAATAAAGTTAACTTGCCTGTACATTTCTCTAAACCCTGTTAGACAGTTAAATGTAATTGTGAAAACTTTGAGAAGGAAAAAAAAACCCAAACTTAAAAATTAAACATAAAAAGTGTGTCTGTACCCTCCTTTACTCTAATACCTATAGACCCAAACTCAATGGTTAATTTATTCTCCATGTTTGACTAAACCAGATGAAGATTAGTAGAGTCAAAGAGTGATTCCAGACAACAGATACGTAAAGCTGGTAGAGAGATTTGAATAGAATTTCACCAAATGATGAAAAAGAATATGATCTGTGGTAAAAAAAAAAACAAAAAAAAAACTTTTTTAAAATACATGATTTAAAAACCATTTCTATTAGGGATGCACGATATTGGGATTTGGCGATATCCGATATGCCGATATTTTAAAACTCATGTAGCCGATAACCGATATTCGATACCGATGTTAAAGCTGGACAAAATAAGTAGTCATTGAAAATAGCAGTTTTGTTATCCATTTCTTGACACTTTGAAAAATAATATACTCAAATATATTTTCATATGCTGATATTTTTTTTTAAAACGCTTGGTATGTCGATCTATTTTACTTTCAAAATCTCATGAAATTTCATCGCTCTGTTACAAACTCTTGTGATATTTTGCAAATTCTTGTGCGAGATTTTGTTAGTAAAATAGATTGATACCAGGTCAATATATCAACATATAAAAAAATGGCAAAATTTTGTGAATTTTCGGGGGATTTCGTCAGCATAACGATGACATATAGCAATATTTCATTAGTAAAAGAGATTGATATGGTGTTTTTAAATGGCAATATATCAGCATATGAAGATATTGTGATATTTTGATGTATCAATATTTTTCCCTCGTCTTTAGAAGTTTTTAAGTCTGTAAAAACGATCTAGAGGAAGAAGAAAAAGTAGTATGTTTTTTAGACTTTAGGAAACTCAGAAGCTGATCAAATATCGGGTTAAATATCGAGTGGGGTGGCCGATGTCGTGATATTCAGTTTTAAGGCCGATACCCGATAGGGGGCTGATTATAACCTGCATCCCTAATTTCTATTATTCTGTCCTCTATTTATGAGCTCACTGTGTTCGTTCACATTAAATTGCTTAAATTTAATTCAAATTAGTGGTTGTAAAATAGCAATATGCGGAAATTTAAGGTGAAAGGAACATTTTGCAAAGAGCTGTCTTTGGGAAATGACACAATAAACACAAAGTGTGTCCGTCTCTGCTGGGAAACATTCAAGGTCATATTCAAACATTCCTCTATTTTAGGATCTTAATTAACAAAGTGAAACACTTACATACATTTCACTAACTTTACAAAGCTTTACTTGAGTTATTGATGATTCTTCTCTTCTAGGTAACAAAAACATCTTATTTAAGATTAGAATGGTGATTTATTGAATCTGATGGCATTTTCATTTTGTTCAGACCTTCCAGAGACAAGTTCATGAAAGCCTGACGCAGCTGGAGGTAATCAACAAGCAATACCGCCGCCTGGCCAGAGAAAACCGCACAGACGCCTCCTGTCGTCTGAGGGAAATGGCTCACGACGCAAATCAGAGATGGGACAACCTGCAGAAACGTGTGGCCTCCATCCTTCGCAGACTTAAGGCACGATATCTTATTTTATCTCATAAATTTTATAAATATATTTATTTTACGTTGTCTATTTATCAGTCTTTCACACAAAGTCTCTTTTACCCAGTTCCAATTATTTTTAAGTTGATCAAAGAAATCTTTTTGTTGAACTTCATTTGATTAATATGAAAGTTTTAAGGTGCTCTAACTTATTTTTTTTTTTCTTTTTCAAAATGCAGCACTTTATAAATCAGAGAGAGGAGTTTGAAACGGCCAGAGATGGTATCTTAGTGTGGCTGACAGAGATGGACCTTCAGCTCACCAACATTGAACACTTCTCAGAGTGTGACATTCAGGCCAAGATCAAACAACTCAGGGTGAGTTTGACACAATATGAGACCAATTTAGCCTTGAGTCTGAGGACTAAGTATTTGATGTTGTATAGGATGCTTTTTCATGGGTTATCTAGTATGGTTTTATTATGCATTATTGAATAACTGCAGCAGAAACTGCGAAAAAATCCAGAATCTGTCTTTTTGTGTTATTCTCTATAAAGCTTTGAATATTATTATTCTTTCTTTTTCTTTTTTTTTTCCCTTAACCCCTCCCCCCCACCTAAAAAAAATAAAAATACACCAGCCCACTCATTCTCTCTATGTGGTAACACACTTAGTAACATTACATTTAGCACTATCCATATTCTTGAAAGGCCAGATTAAGAAGTAAAGGACACAACAAAAAATATTAGAGGAATTAAACAAGACAGTAAAGATCAATTCAGATCAGTCTCTCAGGTCAAGGCTAGTAAGAATGTCCAGGAAGGGAGTCCATATCTGGTCGTACTTAGCCAATGTCCCCCGTATTGAATGGAGAATCTTTTCAGGAGTGCAGTACGACAACAGTTCATTGATCCAGTGTTTTTGGTTTGGAGGCTCCATATATTTCGAATTTTTAAATATACACTTTTTTTGCTGCAGATGATGCTAGTAAAATAAAGTATTTCTTACAGGAATTTAATTTCAAAGACATAACATCTCCAAGTATCCAGATCCTAGGGTCAGGTTCTAAAGGTAGTCCACAAACTGATGAAGTTACCTGAATTACATTATTCCAGTAGATTTGCAAGTGTACACAATTCCAAAGCATATGAAGAAGATCCCCTACAGACATCCTACACCTCTGGCATTTGTCAGTGATACTAGCATTCAGCTTATTCAACCTATATGGGGTATAATATATGCGGTGAAGAATATTAAATTGAATTTGTCTATGTTTTGTTGATGTTAATATGGTTTGAGATGAATTTAATAATCTATTCCAGCTTTTGTCATCATAGTTGCAGTTTAAGTCCAACTCCCATTTAGATTTTTTTGAGTGCTTGTCATAAGCTGGTGAAAAGTGAAGAAAATTTTTGCTAATTTTCTTTTAAAATTAACAGTAAAAACTAACTTTTATTAAACTAACTTTTATTAAACTAACTTTTATTGCTCACGAGGTAGTGAAAAAAAGAGGAGACCAGCAGCCCATTAGAGTCACTTTATCTTGGTTGGTTTGTTGGGTTATTACTTTCCCAGTCATAGTAATAACCCAACAACAATTATTTGTTTTGTCAAAAAAACCTAATCAGCAGCAAATCAGTGGTGTAAGGTTTTAGACATTTATGAAAAAACTGCATAGCCTTGTATTGTGTAAAATATAAAGTACCCTTAAAAAGTCCAAACATTGTCAAACCAAAGCAAAACCAAACTAAATACTTGGGCTTCCTATAAATGGGAGAGTCAAAAGCATAATAAACAACCTGGTTTAGACCTTTTGGGGTCATTTGTATCAGATGCTCCCAGTCAGCAGCAAACCTTTAGACCCGACAGCTTCCCTACAGCAAAAATGGATTTTTATCTCTCAGGACAAAAAGACATCATCAGATGGCGATTGGTTTAAAACAAAAACTGAAACACGGATCCCCTCCACCTCCAGCAAACCTCACTCACTAACATCTATAAAATTGTTTAAACTAATAAACAAATTTTACGTTTACTTAGTTTGCTTTAAGAACTGATTACTGTATTTTTTTGGTGATATATTTAAAGGTATACTATGTTGATTTTCCAGCGAGGCTCCCCCCAGAGGGCGAAAGTTAAAGTGCACTGTCGTAAATATGGAGCCTTGCAACCTTCTTTTTTTTTAGCTCTCGCCATTCGGTAAAAGCTTGCCCGATATCCACCCGTATACGACTCCTCTCTCTGTCCGGAGCCCCTTTTCCTCTTTCTTGCCTGCTCTGACAGGGCTTTCGCTGTTTTCTCGCTGGTTCCGCCATGATAACTGCACAAATATCGCCATTGCGCTAACAAGCGAGCACGCCTTTTACTGGGGGCGTTATAGCAGTTCTCGCCTTCAAGCAAGACCGACTCTCGCGATGCTTTCGAGACTTCTGAGCCTGTGGGTGCGGGCCAAGGGGCTGCAATTGCAAAGTCACGGTATTTCCCCCCCACAGACCACCAGGGCTGCCGAGAAAACCTTTGTTCAACCTGAAATTACTCATTTAATCATCCAAAACGTTATGGAACATTTAATTAACTGAAAAATGTTGCATAGTATGCACCTTTAACTGTGATTTCAGGCATTCCAAAAAATAAGAAACAATCCACTGGACTTTGTTTCCAAGTTTGAAAGACTTTTAAGCTTCCCATCCAGGAAGATTTTTCAATTTAGAATGTCAGCAATAAGGTTGAGTTCGAGGCTTTATAGAGTGGACCAAAAACAAAGCCTTGTTTTGGCTTAAAAAACATCCAAATTGAACCGGCAAACGGGTCTGCCCCTTAGTAATGGGCAGTCGTCTGGGTTCTATGTCAGGCGTAAATTCATTCTACATCCCTGGCCCATTTTTAGAAATGGGGATAAGTCAGAAATAGTGCCGGGGTAAAGCCCTGCATTTGATTTTCAGTTTCAGAACACTGGGAAAAATCGAAATCTTAATAAGTCTTTTTTTCTTAAAATAAGTGTATTATGATTAAGGAGATAAAAGAGACATTTTGCCAATGGAACAGGGCAATTTACACTTAAAATAAGAAAACACAACTGCATTGCCTAATTTTAAGTGCAAATTATCTAATTATCTTATTTTAAGACTAAAAATACTAATTCCATTGGCAAACTATCTCAAATTAAGGGTAAACACACTTAATTTAAGACTTTTTTATTAATTTCTAGATCGTTTTTCCAGTGAAAGCAGGATAGCCGTTATCCAAAGCACAGTTTATACGTGTTACTCTGTGAACCAACTCTGGTCCATAGCAGGATTTATTGGAGTTATACTCAACCTGTCACACATTTGGCAGAAATCAGACACGATGTCCTTTACTTCAGGAGCCTGTAGAGGTTGCAGAGCAAATGCTCATCAGGCGCCATGTGATTAGATGCATTTTTTAATATGGATTCACAGATTTTTGAGCTTCAGTTTTCATCAGAGCTCAAAATGATTATATTTGTCAAATAAGGCTAAGAAAGGCTATGTAATTCAGTAGGTAAAGATTAAACAGAACATAGCGTACACAAGCGTACAGACACTATTTTTTATGTTAAATAATTCTAATGTTGAGAATAAAACATTATTCTGTTTTTGTAATATATTTTAAATTCTATTTAACGGAAATGCAGACTTTTATATTTCTTATTTCTCTTCTTCTTACAGTACTTTGTTGATTCAAAACACAAAAACTATGAGTAACTCGTCTTTTAAAAGTACTGTGATGCTTTCACTGATCAAAGAAATATTTTTTAGTTTCTAAATAGACTGTTGCAGGTCAGGGCCCTTTAAACTAAAAAACGCATTTTAAACATTAAGCATTTATTGATAGTTTGGATGTTTTCAATTCAATTCAGTTTATTTCTATAGCACCAATTCACAACACATGTCATATTAAGGCACTTTACAGTTCAACCAGATCATCCAGTCAAATTGATTCAAAGTTTTCTATCTAAGGAATTGACTGGAAGGCAATCCCTCACACTAAGCATGCTTGTAGCGACAGTTTTTTGTATTATATGTGTTTTTTAACTAAAGAAGAAATCATCTTTGATCCCACAGTCGTTCCAGCAGGAGATTTCTCTAACAACAGCCAAGATTGAGCACATCTTCCACCAGGGGGAGGCGCTGATAGAGAAAAGCGAGCCTCTGGATGCTGCTGTCATAGAGGAAGAGCTGGAGGAGCTTCAGCGCTACTGTCAGGAAGTTTTTGGGCGAGTCGAGCGCTACTATAAAAAGCTCATTCGTCTTCCAGTAAGAACACAAATTTAGTGCTCTCATTTGTTTTCTCGAGCACATTAAGTTTGTTTCTTTAATTTGCCAAAATGCTTCATTTCTAGCTTGCAGATGACGATACTGAAGTGTCATTCTCGGATCGTGAGCTGGAGCTGGATGAACCTGGAGATTTGTCCAGCCTACCATGGAATGAGCGTTTGGGGGATGGTTTCCTTTCCCCCCTGCCCTCCTCTGGGCGCTCAGCCTCCCTGGCAGCTCAGCTTCGGGCTGAACGCTCTGGCAGGGACACACCTGCAAGTGTGGACTCCATCCCCCTTGAATGGGACCATGACTATGACCTGAGCCGTGGCCTTGAGAGTGCGAGCAGAGCCCTCAGAGAGCAGCACAGCGAAGAGGGAGACTTCCTGCAGCGTCCCGCCTCTGGCCTGTCAGGTCAGTTACAAACTGAGAAAATAGCTTTACCCTGAGATTAAACCTGTGTTTATTGACCTGTTAGATAAAAAGGAGTGTTTGCATTTCCTTACCATGATTGCAAATGTGTCATTAAGGCTTTCCATTTAAAAAAAACCTTTGTAGATCCATAAAAATGAGAAATAAGCTAAAAATGAGTAAGAAGGTATACGTTCTGTTTAGTTAAAGGATGGAGACCAAATTTGAGCATCTTTTCCTGTTTTTGTAAAGCTTTGAACTCTCAGTTTTAGCCAGCTAGGTTTCTTTCTCTAATAACTATGACATAATCAGTTAAGGATTGCACTGGAATACAGCTCTTCCAGCTTTGCTGTCATAAATGGACATTAAGTGATTTTTGTAAGGAGCAGAATCAGAATTTTGAATCACTTTAAAACAGGATTGCATAGCTTTAATGGAAATGCTTAAAGTCATAGGGAAGCCATATTTGAATTTCAAATCATTCTGGAATCTTAAACATGTAAATAAATGTACTCTTTATCAGACTATATTGTCCCAAAAGTTAGAAAATTTCTATTTAAAAAAATCTGTCTTAAAATCTGTAGGGGTTTTACATTTTATCTATCTTCTGCAGGCCAGTTAGTTATACATCAGCTTGTACACCTAAATTCGGCCAATCATATATCAGCGGTCATCTGTCAATCAAATTTTTTAGGTCATAGCATCTTTGATTCATATGTCGCAGCTAATATAATATAAGCGGTTGAAATAAAGAAATCAGAATCCTTTCCTCTCCCATTGAGTTCGCATCCCAGTGCTTACGCGAGGATGGGCGTCTGTGTCTTCTTGCAGGCGGTAGAGCTAGCAGAACTGGCTTGGCGTTGCGAGGCAAGGGCTCAAAACATGTCTGGCTTGAAGCCTTCTACACCAAACCAAGCTTCTGCCGCCCTGGCGTCCTCTTCCCTACCCAACATCTTAGGTCCCAGCTTTCCTCCTCTAAATAAAAATGGATGACGGAGGAGACTCATCCACGACCTCCGACACTAAACTCTCCTCCTCTTGCATGTTTCCGCTGTCCATAGCGTTTCCTTGACAGCGTCCTTTCTAAGTCACCAATTTGAGTGCTACTTGGTCCCAATGGAATTTCCCATTGAGACACCTGCTAACTTTCAAGTTGCTAACCAGTTGTAAGATGCTTCAAACAAACCGGCCACAATCAAACCTTCATACAACAATCCCGCCCCTTGGTAAGCGGCGGATCCACATTTCACTTTTATTCACTTTCGTGTAAAGTAGGGCACCACTAGGAAGAATTGAACAATGCAACCGTTTGTAACAGCAGCTTCTCTCACGACTTTAAAAGGTATACTATGCAACCGGTGTTGATTTTCCAGCGGGCTCCCCAGAGGCGAAAGTAAAAGTGCACTGTCTTAAATATGCACAGCTGTTCTCCTGGTTTCTCCGTCAGAAGCCAGAAGCTAATTTGTTTGAGCTTAAGACGAGCGAAGCATAGCGAATGACTAACACAGTGAAAGTATGAACATGCACACAGAGAGAAACCTGTTCCAAATTGCCCACAATCGCATCAGCAGAAGCAGCGAGGTCAGCGTCAGCCTTGCAGCCTTCTTTTTCTTTTAGCTATCGCCCATTCGGAAAAAGCTTGCCCGATGTTCACCAGTGTACGACTCCTCTCTCGTAGAGAGCCCTTTTCCTCTTTCTTGCCTGCTCCGACATGAGCTTTCGCTGTTTTCACGCTGGTTCCGCCATGATAACTGCACAAAGATCGCCACTGCGCTAGCAGCGAGCATGCTTTTAACTGGGGAAGTGTAGCGGTTCGCCGTAAAGCAAAGACCGACTCTCGCCCGAGACTTCTGAGCCTGTGGAGGTGCGGGTCGGTGCTCCTGCAGTTGCAGAGTCGCGGTATTTCCCCACAGACCACCAGGGCGGCAGAGAATACCTTTGTTCAACCTGGAAATGACTCATTTAATCATCCAAAACGTTATGGAACACATTCATTAACTGAAAAATGTTGCATAGTGTGGCTTTAAAGATGATAACTCAGACGTTTCCAAAAGAAACTCTTAGCATTTCCAGATCTAGTTATTTCAGAATAGACAGAAGTTGAAAACTCAAATGGTTTAACACTAAACAACCTAACTGAACAGCCTTCCTGTTATCTACTGGAAGTCTGTGGCTGATTGAGATTTTCATGGTTTGATTTTAAACACATTTGGATAATTGGAGCCCAACAAACTGAAAGTTGCCTGATTCTGGTCAGAAACCAGAGATTTGTTGACGCATCATTGCACAACGATGCTCTCCTGTAACCGTCACCCGTTCAGCAAACACCTTCTGCATTATTCTGCATAACTGAGGTCATTACCAGATGAATTCTGGCCCCATTTGTTCATTTGGTACCATGCTGTGAAGGCCAGTGCTAAATGTCTGTACTGTACAATGTTTCTTCCAGATGTAGTGATTCCAGAGAGCCCTGAGGCCTTTGTTAAACTAACAGAACAAACACTGAGGTCCTCCACTGGTAGGCAACAGCAGAATTAAGTATAATGCATTTGTTTGGGTCCAGAAATAACCACGGATGGCTTTCCTGGGGCCCTTTCACCAGCTTGGTTGATTTGTGTTGGATTCACTTATGCACACTTTGAGCTATAACCAATAGCAGCACTTTCTAACACGGTGGTGTAGGTTGAACTCCATTTTCTCTTAATTTCCTGCTCTCGCTTTGGCCACTTTTTCAAAGAACAGAAATGGAATTCAGCCTAAATCCTCTTTCTAACTCGCTGTCTTCATTTTAACTGCAGTGTTGCTGGGTAGCTAACATATTTGGATTCTTTTTGTGTGTTTTCCTTGTTTTAGAACAGCATGTGTTTTGAGAGGCTTTTGTCACAGTGAGCAAATTCTTTTTTCTTTTGAAGGGATAGCAGATTTGTTTGTGCTTTTAAATTCACTCTCGCCCTGAGAGCCAGGGAAGAGTTCTGGCTAAGAGGCACCATAATATTTGGAAAACCAATCTGCTCTCCTGACTTCTCATCTTACACGTTATCTAGTTTTTCTCTGTAAAAGCAGGTCCAACTTCTCTTGGACTAAAATCACAAATCACCATCTTTATTGATACCTAGCATTGTACCTGAAGGTGATTGGCTCTTTTTGTGTCAACAGGAGAGGCTGCCTCAGCAGATTCCCATATGCATCCCCTTGATGCGAGTCGCTCCCACCTGCAGCAAACGGACAGCAGTCGCAGCCGAACTCCTTTAAGCACCGAAACAGATGCCTCATATATGGGCTATGTATGTTCACCCTCACAGCGAAATCCTCATGATATATTCATCATTCATTTCTTTCCTACTAGGATGTCTTGCAAAAGTTGTTTTGTTTTTTTCATTTTTATTTAATGTCACACTACAGTTGCAAACCTTTGTATGTTTTATGCACCACAAATTGGCTCATAATTGCAATGTGGAAAGGAAAATTGCACAAGGTTTACAGATGTTTCCAAATTAAAGCAGGGACAGATTGATATATATTTAGAGCCCTTGTTGCGAGATTTGTGAATTCACAATCTCCCAAAAATAAAGCCTGCAGATGCATTTGGCCTCCATACAGAAATGTTTCACACCAATTAAAGGCAGTGACATGGATGACATTACCACAGAGGCGTAAGGGTGAAGCAAAGCAAAACATTAACTGGAATAGCCTCTATTTCTTGTTGAAAAACAAGCTAAAGATCATGAATTTGGTAGTTAACTCCATGAAACAAATCCAGAATGAGAAACGTCTCAGCTCCTGCTGTGGCTGTGATTGGCTAAAAGCTCAGCATGGAAGACAGGTAACCAATCAGCTTGAAGAATTGCCTCCCAAATTAATAATGTGTAGTGCAATGTGAATTCTACACGGTATCAACGCACTTGTGTGAGTAGAGTTGCAGTAAAGCAGATGTTACTTAAAGCTTTTTTTTTTTCTGCTATTCTAGCCTTTCTCAAATATTTTCTGTTCTTCCCCTTTTTTGGACAATGAAAAAGTTTAGGCCTTCCATATTGCGACAAAATTGTCAAATGCATTAGAGACAAAACTTTTAAGATAACCAAAGACTTTACAGTCCCTTTTAAAAATAATGTTGAAACAACATTTTTCTGACAAATAGAATTTATTAACATGTCTTTTATAAACTACATAAAATTAACAACATTCTAAAAGACTTAAATTACATCCTTGCAGTCAAAACTAAGGGTAAAAAATAATGGCTCAAGGCACAGATTAACCAGCAGGTGGTGCTGTTGTCCCATTTAGTAGGATTTATCAACAAGGTCCCTATTTATCTGTAACACCTGCTGAAAAAAAACATGTCCCTTCATGTCCCACTTTTTGAGAACAACTGGTTTAGATCAGAGCAAAAGCAAATGTTAATAAATCAAAGGCATGTCTCAGTCAAATGTCAGAGCAAACACAATATGGCAAAACCTATTATAACTTATATGTAAACACCAAATCAAGCATTTCATACTTTCCATGTTTTCATTTAATAAATACCAGTGTTAATAAAAAAGTTGGTGTTTAAGTTGAAGTAATGTGGGTTTTGTTTGTTGTTTTTTTTTTGTTGTTGTTTTTTTTTTTTTTTTTTATAACGAAGTGTCCTGTCTGGCAATGTGGCAATAAGAATAATTGTCTTGTTTAATGTTAAGATGCGACTGTTGGGTGAGTGTCGTGGCAGCATTGACACAGTGAAGAGGATGGGCTCTGAGCTGAAAGACGAAGACGATACAATATCTGGACTGGCAGATCCTAGCAGTTCAGAGTCCCAGACATCAGGTATTAAGCTGCTTCTTTTCTTCCTTTTGGCCACAAAACTATAATTGTAAACCCTATACATAAATAGGCTATGCTGCACAAAGCAAGCAATGGATAGAAAATAAACAATTAGCCCTGCTATTAGCCTCTGTGATAGACCTAGATTAGAATTTCTTTTATTGAAGCTCTATTTCTGTTGTATCTTACGATCTAGGTGTGATTGAGCGCTGGGAGCTCCTGCAGGCTCAGGATCTCAGTAAAGAGATGCGCTCAAAGCAAAACCAGCAACAGTGGCACCAGCTGTACTCTGACCTGAACAATATTTGGACGTGGCTGGGTGGAACGGAGGAAGAGCTGGAGCAGCAGCAGAAGCTGGACGTCAGCACAGACTTCCAGATGATTGAGCTCCGCATTAAAAAACTCAAGGTCATAAAATCAGCATTCTTTTACGTTGAAGTTATGAAAGTTTATCTGTTACTCATAATGGTTTTATTGTTTTATTCCTGAATTGCATCTGCAAAATCATCTACCTTTTAAAACGTCAACATTTCAGAATTTCTAATCATATATTTTCATGTACTTGTTTGCTTTTTAATGTAATAGACCTGGAAAACGTTCAGCCATCAATATATCAGAATATAGATTCTGTTTGTCAGATTAACATTTTTATTTTACATGAACCTACAGACAGTTATTCAACATACTTTTCATTAGGCCCACATTTCTGAATTTAAATGTTTTGTTTGTTGTTTTGTTAACTATCCAGGGTTTTTATTCTAACCTTGTTTTTACTACCTAAAATATAAAGGCTCATAGATAGCAGCCGCTGCAGTGGTAATTTAGCCTGGTAGCTACTACTCTGTGAACGTATCTATGTAACATTCAACCAACACTTACTAACTTTTTAACCTTCATAAAATATTTTCTTAATTTTTGTTATTATACAAAGACTTACTAGTAGTTGAATAACACGTCTGTATCGCTTTCACCTGCACTAAAAAACTTTGAGGAGGGTGTCAGTAACCCTGCCAAACAAAACTAATAAATATTTGCAGAATGCTTTACGGTGGAGGTCTTCAACAGGGGGTCCGCGACCCCTAGGGGGACCACAGAGGTACTGCATGGGGGTCGTGAAAGTTTTGTTTGATTAGACTGTTTTTTTTATATTCCCCCCTGAAATTTTTCCACTTATTGAAATGTCTTTAAATTCACATTAACATGAATTCAACACACTGTAGTAAACAGATAAATGGAGGCAGAAGATGTCTTTCAGTCATCAATGCTCACATTCAGCGGCACACACTCTTTCAAGTTGGACACCGTTTCATTCACAACACCTGTCCCATCAACCAGGAATCAGGAATACTTTAATAATCCCAGGGAGGGATTACTTTCCTTACATTACTCCATCTGTAATAGAATAACTATAGGAGCAGTTTGATATAACAAAATGTCATTCAATATATATAGTTAGGGGGTCCTCGCTCCATCTCGCCATCAGCCTGGGGGTCCTTGGCCTGAAAAACTTTAAAGACCTCTGCTTTACGGCATACATAGCTTCCCCCTTTTTCCCCATTCGTTAGAAAGACAGACGTCGATGCAACTTAATTTTCCTAAGCGACTGTATATTCATGCAAATAGTGCAGGGTTGATATTCAGGCTATGGAGCAGCTTCCTGCTGCGATCTATACGTGTCTTTACTGTGAAATTATCGAACATAACATTATATTTATCTGTTTCAAGGTTCTAAAATGGTCAGCACATCATCATTCGCTGATGATGTACTTTTCAACATCTCATATGACATTGTTTCACCACAATTAGATTCATTACCTCATCGCTATTTATCTTTCACACAGCCGCTAAATGCAGAAATCTAGTTCAGTCTATCTGCAGGCAGCCAGGAGATCTGGAATTTACCAGGCTGTGTGCTCGAGCAAGTTTTATCGGAATTACAGAGTATTTCTTCACTGAAAGAAGAGCAAAGCTTTTCTCAGAGGAAAAGATGTTTTTGCTCTTCTCCCGACTGGTTTCGGCAAGAGTTTGATCTATCAATTGGCTCCTCTTCGTCGTCGCTCTGTTAGTACGTCATATGCTGCGTTGATCTGATTGGTTTATTTGGCCCGTCTATCACCAACATAGACCAATCAGCTAACCAGTATTTTCGCCCCTTCCCAAAATTACTTCAACGGAAGGTTTCCAGATGGATATGCGGAGCAAATCCGTCTGGCGGAGTCAGATTACTCTAAACTGGGCCTCATGGGAAATGCTATCTTCCTTACTTTAAGGCTAAATAATACAGCTTTCCACTGGGGGAGCCAAAATCGCCCAGACCTTAAAGGACTAGTACACCCGAAAACATGATTAGCCTTCATTTTCTACTCACCCCCATGCTGAACAACACTCTGGAGTACTTTTTT
>JAGKQL010000009.1:5513862-5529345 GCA_018398635.1 Cyprinodon brontotheroides | reverse complement strand
TGAATTTTCGGGGGATTTCGTAGCATAACGATGACATATAGCAATATTTCATTAGTAAAAGAGATTGATATGGTGTTTTTAAATGGCAATATATCAGCATATGAAGATATTGGGATATTTTAATGTATCAATATTTTTTCCCTCGTCTTTAGTTTTTAAAGTTTAAAGTTTTTAAGTCTGTAAAAAAGAAGTTTTTGAGGAAGAAGAAAAGTAGTATATATATATTTTATTAGACTTTTAGAATCTCAGAAGCTGATCAAATATCAGGTTAAATAATCAGTATCGATATTAAGTTTTAAGGCCGATACAGGCCGATACCGTATAGGGGGCCGATTATATCGTGGCATCCCTAGCTTAAATATAAATTTTTTTTATATAAGCTAGTTTTCTGTCTCATCTAACGCTGAGTCTAATCTGTATTTCAGAGAAGGATCAGTGGTTTTCTGGAATGTTGAGGAGAAAGAGGTAAATATGGTTTGTTTTTGTTTCCATCCTGTCCACTCCTTCGACAATGGATGTTGTTTTCATTTCCTGCAGATGAAAAAGGTTTTACGATTATTGGAGCATCATGAGATCCAGCCCTATGAAGTTGCTTTAGTCCACTGGGAAAACGAGGAGATTAACTACACCGTGGGAGAGTAAGAAAGGCTTCACTGTCACTTTGGTTTATTAGCGTTCCTGATTTTTGTTCTGCTTCCCTCTAACTTCTGAATCTCCTCCTTAGAGGAAACACGAAACTTGAAAGAGGCAATTTCATTCTTAGTTACGAAATGGATCAACATGAGGCGGTTCTGGAGAAATTTGCTTTTTCAAATGCCCTCTGTCTGTCTGGTGAGATGCAATCTTTAAGGAGAAATACTTCCTTTGTTCCAACAAGATGCAAACCTTTTACTTTGTTTTTCAGTGAAGTTGGCGATATGGGAGGTGGCTTTGGACAACTTTGTAGAGTCAATTCAGTCAATTCCAGAGGTAAAAAGAATCAGATGAAGAGAGAATTTTCTTGATTCATGTGAGTTATTATAAGAAGAGTAATATAAGGTCATTTGTTTTCCTTAGACCCTGAAGTCTGGCAGAAGAGTCAAGCTTTCTTCTGCTGAAGTTATGCAGAAGATCGGCGAACTTTTCACATTAAGGTCAATTCATTGTGCCTCCAAACAGCAGCTCCTTCTTTTTCTATTTTAGTTTACAACTTAAGAGAAAGCCAGAGCTCTCCAATTACTTGAAATGCCTGATTCTTCACTTAATTTACTGTCTATATGTTAGTCGCTGCTGTCTTGTTAAGAATCGCCGACCTCAGGTATGACCAGGACTTTTCAGCATTTGCTTTTCGCCTCTTTCTTCCTACAGGCACTGCATCAACCTGAGGTCCGACCTGCTGCTCACTCCTGATTTCTACTGGGACCGAGAGAACTTAGAAAAGCTCTATGACAAGACATGCCAGTTCCTGAGCATCAACCGCAGAGTTAACGTAAATCAAGTTACTCTGAGGAATATAATGCCGATGAGTCCTGAATGAGGGCTTCAGTGAGAAATTCTGCCTCCTTTCAACATTGACTTTGTTTTTAGGTTGTGAACGAGAAGCTGGAACATTGTACACAGCTAACTGACCTGATGAGGAGCCACCTGAGTGAAAAGCACAGCTTGAGATTAGAGTGGATGATAGTCATCCTCATTACCATAGAGGTAAACTGGGTTTACTTTAACCCTTTATCTGGGAATTTTGTGTGAAATATCAAATCCAGTTAGAAAGTCTTTGCTCAGCCTTTATACTTAGACCCTTAAAAAGAAACCAGTTTAATCAGTTTGCTGTCAGAAGTTTCCCAGTTAGTATACAGAGTCCATGTGTGTGTAAATTAACCTCAGTACATAAAAGCTGTGACCATACTGTATGGAAGAAAAACTCTCATTGTAATTCAAGTCTTTTTTTTTAACAATCTTAATTTTAAACACTCATTTTTTTTTTAGACATTGAATTTCTTACACTCAATTTTTGTGAAAATTCACCTGAAAAAATTCAGCTGCAAAAAAATTCAGTTGCAGCTCCGTATCAAACCAAGAGCCTTGCAGATGGGGGGGGGCCGCACTAGCTGTCACTTGTTTCACCCAGTCCGATAAGAGGAAAAACTCTAATAGCTGTCTGCTAGTAGCTAACTGACGAATAATTGTAAATTTGTTTAACAAAAATAAAAGTCCTTCCTATTCGAACAGCTGACGTGCAGCTGAATTTTTTCTGGTGAATTTGTTCAGATAAAAAAATTGAGTGTAAGGGAATTCAATGCTCCAAAAAAGTGTTTAAAATTGGGTGTTAAAAAAATTCAGTGTTTGGGAAAATTCAGTGTTAAAAAATTCAGTGTTTAAAAATTCAGTGTTAAAAAAAATTCTCATTCAGCTGTGAACAGCTGAATTTTTTTCTGGTGAATTTTAACCAGATAAAAATTGAGTGTAAGGAATTCAATGTCTAAAAAAGTGTTTAAAATTGGGTGTTAAAAAAATTCAGTGTTTAAAATTCAGTGTTAAAAAAATTCAGTGTTTAAAATTCAGTGTTAAAAAAATTCAGTGTTTAAAATTCAGTGTTAAAAAAATTCAGTGTTTAAAATTCGGTGTTAAAAAAATTCAGTGTTTAAAATTCAGTGTTTAAAAAAAATCAGTTTTTAAAATTCGGTGTTAAAAAAATTCAGTGTTTAAAAAATTCAGTGTTTAAAATTCGGTGTTAAAAAAAGGCAGATTCCAATGAGACTGTTTTTCTTTCATAAGACTGATCTCTGAAGGCCTAGAGAGCTTTTGAAACATTTCACGTATTTATAAGAAGTAAGACTGCAGGTTTAGGTTTTATGGAGAAAAGAGAAGGAAACTTTAAACCTAATTTTTTAAATTTCTATCTAGTTTAACTAACCTGCAGTTATTTGGCAAACAAATTTAGCAGATTTCAGTCTTTAGATGTACAAATATCTGCTGCTGGAGTTGCAGAATAATGTTTAAAAAGTGGCTCAGAATAAATATCTTGATGGCTTTTTAAAATGCATTCATAAAACCGTTTATGCATCACATTTGTGCACTGCATTATGTTGGTCCATCATATAGAATCTTTATATATCTTTATATATAATGAAAAACAGATCTTTTTCTGTTGTTGTTTTAGTAAAGCACTGTAAAAGTCTCTCCTGCCCTGTTTGAACTGATGGATTTCTGTGTTGTTTTCTTTATAGGTGATGTTTGAACTTGCAAAGATGATCTTCTAATCTGCCGATCCAAGAAAGCACAAATCAGTAAATGGCATTAGACACTGCATAAGAGAATGCTGAACTTTATTGAGGTGCTCGTTCACTGCAATGTCACAGTGAGTCGCTGAAGCAGCTGCAGAATGTGAAGGGGACCGGATTAGTTTGAGTTTTTTTACTCCTTCATTGAAAGAAGGAACAGTTTTCAGGCGCACAATATATAGAGATTTATCTTTCTGTCCAATTTCATGGCTGCTTAGTGTCTTAACATGATTGCACTGGTTAAATATGGGATTGTTTAATGTTTATTTTGCTGAGTTTGTGTATTTAGATTTTTCAGCATTTTTATTTTATCTTCAGAGCATCATGAGGTCATACTGAACATTATTCATGTGACCTAATTCATGCCGAAATAAAATTGCCTACACAAATGTATCGGTGCTTATTTAGTCCTAATCACAAAGTGTGATTGCTGAGGTTTTTTCTGTTGGTTTCCTTTAGATTGATATAATCCAAATCCCTTAATTATTTTTTAAACTGACTGCTGAATAATAAACAATGACAAAGCACAAACAATTTAAAAACAATACAGGAGATCTGGTATATATTCAGGTCTTATTTTATTTAATTAAAACAATGTTTTAATAATAAATCTTGGTAATATATGAATAAAGGCATCTCATGGTTCTGTTTTACATCTTGCCACTCTTGACATGAGAGGAATTACTTTAAAATCAGGAGAAATTGAATAAAAAGAAAACTAATCAACTGCATGTTTTCTTCAGTTTTAATACAGACCTGATTGTATCGGCTGATTCTTTTATAGTTGATTCATAGACGGGAGGAGAAGAATGGAAAAAGAAGTAAAATATACCATGATTAAGGCTGTGCAGATTACAATCCAAACACTTAAAAGTCAGTATTTGTCTACATTAAATATCAAAGGTCTCTACAGTGCTATGGCATGCTCTCTACTCCCCTTACTTTGAAATTCAACAAAGTATCTCTTTTTGATTGCAAATATACGTTGCATAGCCTGTATACATTTCAAAAATATGTACAAGATGAAATATATATAATAACATATCTGATGTATACTTATAAAGCATGAAAAGTGTATTTATTACTCTCTTTCGCCTTTCTCAATTACAGCCAGAAACTTTGTGGTACTCTCCTATAATTCTATTATGTAGGGCAAAATAAATTAGAACATAGTTGTAAAGTGGAGGGAAGATCATATGTGGTTTTCATTAGGGCTGTAACTGACAAATACTTTGCTTACGGGTTAATCTCAACTATTCTTATGTGCATTTATGGCTTAATTACTGCTGAGTTGCTGTTTTTGGCTTTGGCAAATCTAACCTAAAAGGATGTGGTGCTTTTAAGGAAGAGAGACGGCAAAAAACTCTTAAAAAGAAGGAAATCCCCAAAATATTCAATTATATATAGTAAAAACACTATGTGTGATTGCAACAATCCTGAAATGTATCCAGAGCTGCAATAGAACCGCTTGGAACTTAAAAAGATTGGTGTGTTTAAAAATAAAAACAAAATCAAATCTAGACCTGAACCCTAGTGAGAATCTGTGGCAGACCCCATGATGCTCCCCACCTGATCTGATTTGGATCTGATCTTTTATGTAACAAAGAAATGCTTTCAAATCTGGTTGCGTAAAGCTGGTAGAAACATACTCCACTGAAAGCTGTATTCAAAAGAAAAGGTTCTGTAAAACTATTGATTTTTGAGGGCTTAAAATCAACTGACTTCCACACTTTTCAGATAATATGCAGGTAAGGACAAGTGAAAGTCTAACAGTCCTTACAAAATACATTTAAGTTGATGAAATCTGAAAATGTTCAGTAAGTATGAGTTCTTCACGGCATTATAAGTGTAATAACTGAACAAAAACTGAATGGGCAAATTAGATAATAAATAGGAAAAGCTTGAATTACCTACATTAGTATATAAAAAAGACGTGTGCAGTGTCAGAGTAATATTTTTGATCATCTCGTTAAATTGTTTTTCATCTTTTTAAAGACAGAATTAACATGTTACATACAAGTAGGAGGATTGCACATTATTAGTAGTCTAAACGCACAGTCGATGTGGTCACACCTAAAATCCCACTATCTTTACCCTGAGGAGAACAACAGTTTTCCCTGCCCAAACCACACCTAAATAATAATCATATTTTTTTAAATCCAGGATGATATCACCGCTAAATATGGGAGTTGTCATATTTAGTGTCACTTGATGTCATGGGAAATGCTTTAGTGGCTTCTTTGTTATGATTGTCCAAACCTAGGAAAAGAGGAAAAAGCAGCTGTTAAATTCAATTGTCAACGAGTTAACTGAAGACTAAAGAGTTTAAAGGGAGATATTTTACCTGGCTTTAACCCAAGGGTCGGGTTATAGTGGCTTCATTCCACTGCAGGGACACTGCTTCCAAGCTCCTCAAGTGCAACATCGAAATCCTCCCCTTCACTTTCTATTTCACCTGTTTCTTTTTTCCGTTTGCTCTGTTGGCTTTCTGTGTCCTCAGTCTCCAGACTACTTGCCATCTCAAACTCCATCTCAGGCTCTGCTTCCTTCTTTTGTTCACTCTCACTCTGTAGCTGGATATGTTCGTCCACCTGATCAATGGTTGTCTGTGGGACATGCTGTGGATAGATGTCCTCCTCTGCATCCAGCCACACATCATTTTCATCCTCTGACTGCCTAAAAGCCCAGCCTTTTTTTAACTCGGAGAGCAGAGGCTTACTCAGGAGCACTGCTCTCTTCTCTTGTCGTGATGATTGGACATCCACGGCCTGGACCTTTGTTGTGGCTCTTTCAGTAGATTGGATTTGTTCATACCATTCTGTCCTTTCCACTGCTTGGATGCCCACATCTTGTAACACTGGCTGACTTGCAATTAAGGCCCTCTGGTTTAAGTGTGTCTCGGGATCTGCTTCGGTGACACTTTCTGCCTGCACTGCGACCTCATTTAGTTCTGTCTGTTTCTTGCATTCATCTCCTTTAGGTACTGACTCCTCTGCCTGAACTCCAGCGTCAAAAACATCAACCTGTCTAACGGGTTCAGGTCTCTCTGTAGGTGCAGCTGATGGCCATGTTTGGGTTTTAGCTTGAGCAAACTGTATATTCAGTTTAAATTCTAAGGACAGGCTAGAGGGGGACTCAATGTTTCCTGCTGAGGTGATTAGTCCGGTGTTTTGGGGCACAGCTAATCCAGCAGTGCCAGCAGTGGCGACTTGTGTGTGAGTAGTTGGCAGAGGTTCCATTGGGCTTTCATTGGGGTCTTTTACAGCTAACACCTCTGCTCTTACATCTCCTACTGCAGTGATTATTTCTGGCTCAGCAGCTTTTGCTTCCTCCAAATCCTCTTTGTGGTCCTTGATGGACACTTCAGAGCTTTGGGGACTACTGGACAGTAGCTTGGATTCTTCAAGTTGCTCAACAGGGATTCCAGAGTTCTCAGTAACAGTTAAAGCCTCCTCCTCTTGTCCTTCATTGACCATCTCAGTGCTGTCAATGATCAATGTATCTTCTTCTATTTGAACCAATTCTTTTTGATCTGTCTCACAAACCTTTTGTATAATTTCTTTCAATTCAATGTCCTGTTCCTCATTTTCAGAGGCCGAGTCGGATGCTGACTCTGGTAAGTTACTTGTTATGTGCTGCATGACATCTTGAACTGTCACCTGGATTCCTTCATATGCGACTCCTTCTTCAATAACCACAGTGGCTGAGATATTCTCTACTTCCTGAATGTTTTCCTGACACACATCAATGGTCCCCTTAACTTCTGTAACCCCTACCTGGATCACTGTGTCTACCATCTTCTCGGCTGATCTGATCTCAACATCCATCAGGTGCACCTGAACTTTGTGGTTGACCTCGATCTCCACGGGCGGAACATTCATCTTCAGAACAGCGCTGCTGGGCTCTGCTGCCTGATTTATTTCATCTAACACTAATGGTGCCGTAGTCTCAACTGTATCAATGAATTCTGACTCACTGACCATTTTAGCCGTTAAAGCTTCACAAACCACAGCACTAGGTTTCTCAGTTGAAACCTCCTTCAGATTACTCATAACTTCGTGTGATATGACGTTACTAACGGTTGCAGCAACTTTTATCTCAGCGTCTGAAAGAAGATCCACTTCCTCCCCCTCTACCCTCTCCTGCTGCTCACAGAGATTCACTTCGTTCCTGGATTCCTCTGAAACTTCTGCTGTGTCTATACAATCTGGCAGGATTTCCTCAAGACTTGTTGTTTTTTGTAGGACCTCTGCACTCCCTGGACTCTCATCAACTGATGATATGTGAACTGCTGTTGGTGCCTGTAACCCTTGCAGATCTTCAAGAACATTTTCTTCATCCTTAACCTTAGCATCACATGGTTCAGCATCGGTTTCTTGATCCAACTGCTGTGCAACGTTGCCCTCTGGCTCTTCTTTAGCAATGTCAATGTCTTCCGGTTGAGGAACATCTTGAAGCATTGTTTGCAGTTCAACTTTTTCAGTTTTACTTTCCTCTTCATTTGGTGCAGTTGTTTGTTGACTTGTATCTAGATCTGAGGTAATGTCTTGTGCATCTGAGAGTGAACCTTCTAGTTCCTCACAGAGAGGTTCTTTCAAATCTGTAATAATTAATTCATCTGTGACCTTTTCCACTACTGCAGTATCATATATCACGTCCGTATCACAAGCTTCACAGCTAATTTCTGCTGGATCTAGTGGAGGCGCTAAAGAAGGTTCTGGTTCCAGAGCTTGTTCGGTTTCAGGAGTATCTTCTGCTTGAACATCTAGTGTCTGAGTTTTAGGTGTCTCTTCAGCTGTTTCTGCTTTTGGTACAGTTTCATAAGGTGTTATGTCTTTTTCCAGAATCTCAACTCTGCTTCCCTCTGACTCCAGTATGGCATCTTGTGCAACATCTATGGCGTCTTTAATCTCAGAAACATGTGCAACTTCCGAGGACTCCAATGCAGTAATTGTTGTTTGTAGCTCTTCGTTGTCTTGCTCTTCTTGTGCTTCAGGGAGGGACTTTGCCAGTTCAAGTTCCTTGTAATTTGTTACTCGAGCTAAAATGTTTTCAGGGGACAATGCCTCCTTATCAAGGGACTTAACTGCATCTTCTTCTAAATTAATTATTGGTGCTTGTGAGGATATTTCCTCTTTAACCTGGTTGATTTGATCAGCATCTGTTTGTGGATTTATGCCTTTGATTTTATTAGTTACCTCTTGTTTTTCTTCCTGATTGTCCATTTCAGTGTCTTTTATAAGGGATTGAGTAACATCCTCATCGGACTTTACAGATTTAAATTCTTCTGCAAGTTCAGCGTTTTCAGTTTGAGCTGCATCTGCTTTTGTCTCTTTGTCTTCTGGCTCATCTGGGACCTCAGTGACCAACTCTACTTGTTTGGATTCTTCTGTTTCAGCTGCATCTGCTTTTGTCTCTGTGTCTTCTGGCTCATCTGGGACCTCAGTGACAAACTCTTCGTGTTTGGGTTCTTCTGTTTCAGCTGCATCTGCTTTTGTCTCTGTGTCTTCTTCTTGTTCATCTGGGACCTCAGTGACAAACTCTTCGTGTTTGGGTTCTTCTGTTTCAGCTGCATCTGCTTTTGTCTCTTTGTCTTGTGGCTCATCTGGGACCTCAGTGACCAACTCTACTTGTTTGGATTCTTCTGTTTCAGCTGCATCTGCTTTTGTCTCTTTGTCTTGTGGCTCATCTGGGACCTCAGTGACAAACTCTTCGTGGTTGGATTCTTCTGTTTCAGCTGCATCTGCTTTTATCTCTTTGTCTTCTTGCTCATCTGGGACCTCAGTGAGAGACTCTACTTGTTTGGATTCTTCTGTTTCAGCTGCATCTGCTTTTATCTCTTTGACATCTGGTTTATCTGGGACCTCAGTGACCAACTCTACGTGTTTGGATTCTTCGGTTTCAGCTGCATCTGCTTTTGTCTCTTTGTCTTGTGGCTCATCTGGGACCTCAGTGACAAACTCTTCGTGTTTGGATTCTTCTGTTTCAGCTGCATCTGCTTTTATCTCTTTGTCTTCTTGCTCATCTGGGACCTCAGTGAGAGACTCTACTTGTTTGGATTCTCCTGTTTTAGCTTGGGAAATGTCTAACAGTAATAATTCTTCATCAGGGGACAGGGCAGATGTATTTTGTGACTCTAATGTTGGCACTTCAACGGTTTGAAATACCTCTGTAATTTCTAACTGATCAATTTGGACTTCACCTATTCTAGGTTCTTTATCGTCTTGCTCCTCTCTGACTTCAGTGAGATGTTCTGGTGGTTTAGATTCTTCTGTGTGGGTTTCACCTGATGACATGTCTGGTAATGACACGTCTTCAAGTAGGGACTGAACAACGTTCTCGTCTGTCTCTGTTGCCGAATCCTGCATAATTTCTGATACATCTGTAACTTCAGAGCTGCCGACTTGATCAGCAGCTATTAGAGACTCTTTCCTCTCTTCCTCTTTGGCTTCTTCAATCAAATAATCCACCTGTCTGGATTCTTCTGCTTCTGTTTCAAATGCTGGACCATCTGACAACAATACTTCCCTATTACTGGGTTCGGTTATATCTTCTTCTGACTCTAATGTTGGTGCTTGAACACTTTCTAATGATACCGTTACTTCAGACAGATCATTTTCTGGCTCTTTCTTTGCTGCTTCCTTGGTCATTTCAGGGAGAGTCACTACCTGTGTTGACTCATCAGTATCCTTTTCAGTAGTTAAAATATTTTCTGAAATCAAATCTACTTCTTTGTTAGGTGTCTCAAGCATGTCCTCCTCCAACTGGATTGGTGGACTTATGTCAGTTTCAGCTCCAGCTATTTGAGGTTCCTTGTTTGTTTTGGTTACTTCAGTAAGATCCTGTGACAGTATTTCAGATGGCTCCGTGTCCTCTGCGGATCTTTCCTCATGTGACTGAATATCACGCTCTACATTGGGCAACTCGACTTTTTCTGCTCCAGCCTGTTTTTCTAACTCATCCACTGCTGCAGAAGATAAAGCCTCATTTTGGGCTTGCTCAAAGGCCATTTCTTTGGTTTCAGTGTCCAGCTCTGTTGCAGGTTGTTCTTCCTCCTTCTCATATGCTTCCTCCAAGTCATCTGCTGATGGAACAGCTAGTTCTTCTTCTTCAGAGTGTGTTTTTCTGCTGTCCTGCTCAGTTTGATCAGTCAAAACATCCTCAGTTCCTGCATCTTCTCCTTTAGGTAAACTCTCTGAAGATGCTTCTTCATCTACATCCCCTGTATCTTCAACCGCATGTTGCCTCTCTTCAACAATTTGCATATCCTTAATGTCTTTTTGTAACTCTGAAATATTTACTTCATAGACTTCATCTGCAGCAGGCTTGGCAGTATCAAGCAACTCTTTAGGAACTTCTGAAGAAATTTCCGTTAAAATGGCTTCATTAAGGTGAGATATACTTTCGGCTTGGGCCGTTGCTGTGACTTCATTCACTGCATCAATTTCTTCAGCATTTAAGCCGGTTTTTATGCTTGCTGCATCTGATTCTCTGTGTATTTCCAGTATTTTTGGCTTCTCTAATAAAGACGATTCAAGTATTTGATTGGAGGCTAAACAAACAACTCTTTCAGGGTTCGGTTCCTCTAAGAACACTGGAACTGCTTTTGGGCTTATGGCGATAGTCTCAGAAACCTGCTGGAGGAGGGTCTCTGTGTTTAGGACGCTGTACTCTGCAGGGACAGGTGTTGTGTTGCCAGATGTTTTTGAAGACTCTGATAACTGGGATAATGCAGAAACCATCTCAGTTTCATCTGCCAGGGTAACATCTGCTGGTTCTGGAGCAGTAATGGCCTCAGATGTGATCTCCAACAGATCCTCTGCTATTGTTTCATCTTTAGCTGCCTCCTCTGAGGCCGGGGTGTTCTCTGTGAGGACTCCTTCTTCCGGGATGTCACTGAGGTGTTGATGCTCGCTTGATTCTGTGAGCTCATTGTGTTCTTCATTTGTAGCAACAGCCGATGAAGCCTCCTTTTCTAAAGCTCCTTCACTGTCTGGGATGTCATTTGCCTGAACTTGCACAGTATCCTCAGACTGGACTTCCTCTTTGATTGCGTTTATGTCCATTTGATGCGTATTGTCTGCATCTTTTTCTGCCATTGTTTGTGTTTCTGTTAAATCAAACTCAGACAGTGGAACCACAGCTGGTGTCTCAGAGTCTTCATCACAGACGCTTGCTATCTCTTTACTAACCTCTTCAGGGGAAACATCAACAGACTTCCTTGTTTTCCTTCCTGACAGGAGCCTTATTATGGAAAAGGAAGAATCCTCTTGGTCAGTTTCGCTGATACGTTCCCCCTCATCTTTAGATTTTCTTTTGGGAGTGACAAGCTTTTTGAATGATTTCCATGTTGAGCCTTCGTCTCCCTCTGGAGGACCTTCTGTCTCTTTAGGGGGTGAAGCCAGAACCTCCTGCACCTCAGTAGAAGCTCTTGATCCTGCTTCTTTAGATCTGTCGTTTTGCCTGTTCTCTTCACCGTCCAGCTGAGGTGTCTCATCCTCGGAGTCTGAGGTTTTCCGGCTTCTTCTCCTTCCTGATCCACACAGCACAGCTTCCCATGACACAGACGAGTCTTTTCTCCTTTTTCCCTCCTCCGTGCTTTGATCCGATATTTGCTCCCCTTCAACTGATTTCTCTCCATCTTTTGAACCTTGGATTGGTTCCTCTACATGGTCCACAGATGACTTCTTCCTCCTTTGGGGAGTAACAAGTTTTTTGAAGGAAAACCAAGCCCCATCTTCCCCACTCACTGCCTCAGCAGATGTTTGGGCAGAGGTTTCATCTTTCTTATTTTCAGCAGACTCTACAGATGACAGATGCTGATCTGAAACGTGTTCTCCAGAGTCAGACAGCTTTGCATCACTGGATTTTCTGCCTTTTTGCTTTTTACTGCGCTTCTTGAAACTTGAGCCTGACAAAAGCCTTTTTAGGGGACTCTCTTGAACAATTTCCTGGGAGTTTGTGATTTCATCTACAACAATCAATGGTGCTTTAGCTTCCTCCTGGACTTCAGCTGATTTGGTGATTAGGTTCTCCTCTTTAGCATCAAGAACTGGAGTGACATCTTCATCATGTAGCTCATCATTTCCAGCCTGGGTCACATTTACTTCACCTTCTACCAGTTCTTTCTCACCCACCTCTTCGTCTTCAAGCTTTTTTTTCTTTCGGAGACCAGAAAAGATCCCAGTTGTAAAAAACTTTTTAAATGGACTTGCAGTTTCATCAAGACCAGTTGGAGATGCTGGATGTGGTTCCTCTTGTGGCGTAGTATCCTCATTGAGAAGTGGAGATGTTTCATGTGATATTATTTCCTCGTTGGTTTCTGCAGTTTTTTCTCCTTCTTTTTCCTGAAAATCATCAGGTGTGTCATCTGTCAGTGTCTGGCACACAGTCGAGTCATTTTCTACAGCTTCCTCTGCTGTGATAAGTTCTGTTTGTTCCTCATCATCCTTGTTTATTTTGTTTGCAGCATCTTCACCCTTAATGTCTTCTGGTTTGCTTGGTTCCTCCTCCGACATGTCTATAGGTACGCCACCTTTGTCAGTGGAGCCTCTCTTAACTGTGAGTTTCAGACCAATGTTGCTGAAAAATTTCCTGAAACTTTCATTGATGTCATTCTGCTTGGCATCCATTTCGATCACATCCTCTTGTTCAACCAGTTCGTCTTCAATGTCTTTAGCCACATCCTTTAAATCGATTTCATTTTCTAAAGGTGTCTCTTTATCCTCCACTGCTTCTGTAATATTTATTTCTGGACAAATGGCAGCTGAACAAAAAAAAAAAAAGAAATTATAAATATTTATTTCTTCTGCTGATATTATGCTCAGATGTTCTGTTAAAACATTTGGAAACACAGTAAACAAAGACAAATAATGGCTCTACAACTGATTCTATATTATTTCAGAATTTCCCTGTTTTACGTCGATTATGATTACCAGAAAAATAGTCTGTTTGCTGAATACCAGACAAATGGGAGATATACCTAGATTTGATGATGTCTTAGCTTTCAAACCTTCTAATTGGTAATTTAAGTTAATTGGAGGTACACCTGTGGGTGTATTTTAGCAAACACCAAAAGCGTCTTTTCTATGTAAGCGGGAGCATAATGTTGTGGGGTTTGATGCATTTCTCATAATATACAGTTTCAAAAGGAAAGAATCAATGTGAAAACATTGATTCACCAACTTAAGACTTTATTGTTTGAATTTGGGAACCATACGTTTCTCCCATTAGACAAAGACCACAAAATTGTATCGAGCAAAAAGAGAGAGGTCTGGGTGCGGACTAGGTAGCTCAGACAAACCAGTTATTTCAGGAGGAAAATTCCAACAAACTATGAAACAACAAACTGAGGTGTTTTGGGAAGAAAACCCAAAACACCCCGGCCAGAGTTTAAAATGTTAGGAAACTGTATGTACACTTCTGAATTTGAAGATATTCAAAAAAAATCTTGTCTGGCATTAAGCAAGTAGAGATAATTTTGGCAATCATGACATAAAACAAGAAGTATTTTTTTTCTGATAAAACGTCCTATTTACTACGAAGGTAAATATCTGGTTTTGTGTCTAAACTATGGTTTCCTACCTTCTATATCTTCACAGTTGCCATTCAGCTCTGATATGGAGCTCTCAGCTTTCTTGTTGATGTCGGAGATCTGTCCATTTTTTTGGAGAACCTGAAAAAAAAGCACAAAATCATCTATTGATGCATCAATTTAAACGTGGCAGGAAACTAGCTCATCAGCGAAGGAGTGTAAAGCAGAAAAAGAACTGCGGTTTATCCGAGCAGAAATATTGTGTTTGTGCCCACGTTTTGTGAGGCAGAGATTGATTCCTATTTTGATGAATTTGAGCGGATAACCATGGCAATTGAGTGGCCTAAAGACATTGCTCCAGTGTAAGCTGGTGGGTAAAGCACAGGAGATTCTGATTAAACGTTCCATTGAGGATACCTTGAAGTAAAATATGCTTAAAGAGTCAATATTTCATGCTTATGAACTTGTACCAGAGGCTTACAGACAAAAATTGAGGAAACACACAAAACCTAATGGCCAAACTTTTGTTGGGTTTCCCAGATAAGAAGGCATACATTTGGACAAATGGTGCACTGCTAAGGCCCTTGACAGACTAATGGTCTAGATCCCTACTTCAAACATTTTACATCACAAGGTTTTGTTTTAGAAAGGGGAGATCCAAAAAGCCAACAGCCAGTGACTATAATTCAGATACAAGAGGCTCACAATCCATTTTTCATGCAGATATCTATCCTTTATCTAAGATGACTTCATGTAATTCCAGTGTGATAGTTCAGGGTATTGGAACGACACGTTTTGGCTCCTTTACACTTTCATTGTGAGCATTTTTCTCTGGTTGCTGCTGATATTCTTTTTTCCAGACCTGTCAAATAAATATTATATCAATCATTTTAAAGCATGATGTCCTTATTCCTTCCTTTTTTAAAGAGGTCATAGAATAATTATATGGGGTATTTGTTGCTGGTCCTTAAGGTCTCTGAATAGGGTGTGTAACAATCGTTGGGCTTCGGTCGCACCGTCCCCCACTGGGGCCCGGTCTTGTCCAGTCAGCGGAAATGGGCCTCGGTCCTTGTTTGAATTCGCCCGTTTTATGGTGGAAGTTTAGAATTGTGAGATTTGCAGAGAAAGGAGGTGTCGATGGGGTTTGAACTTCTCTGTACGTCCATTTCACCAACTGAACTATCGTTATTCATTTATGACAAGGTAAACTCGGTTTTGCATTCTATGACCCCTTTAACTTTTGTTTTTTTGGTTATTTTAAATGTAATAAATGTCAACGTATTCAGTCAGTTAGCAAACTGTCTTACTTACTACCTCCTTAAATCAAGGGCAAATACACTTAATGGTGTAGAAAAAATAAAAATTCAGAACAGAGGCCAGGATCTGTTCTATAGGGGACACATGTCCCCTGTCTGGCAAAGTTAAAATAACCAGTTGACTTCACAGAGTCGCAGAGTTTGGACTGTGGGAACAAGCCAGAGTACCTTAAGAGAACCTGAGTTTACTGAGAGAAAATGCAGAAATATCCCAGACCAGGATTCAAACCATTAAAGCCAAATGCACTACCATGCAGCCAAATTTCAGATCTAGAATACAGTTTGTCAGCAATTAATTTAAGTGCTTCACAAATATATTAAATATATATATATAGTGTATATATATATATATATATATATATATATATATATA
>JAGKQL010000009.1:5472586-5508862 GCA_018398635.1 Cyprinodon brontotheroides | reverse complement strand
TAGAAAATGAAGGCTAATCATGTTTTGGGTGTACTATTCCTTTAACATTTATGTTTTTTTTTTAACTATGGCCCTTGCAAGTCTCTGTGATGGACTGGCTGACCTGTCCAGGGTGTACCCGCCTCACGCCCGTAGACAGCTGGAGATAGGCGTCCAGCGCACCGCAACTCGCAACCCCACTTGGGATTCCAAGCCTGTAAAGAAGATGGATGGATGGATGGATGGATGATGGATGACGGATGGATGGATGGATGGATGGATGGATGGATGGATGGACAGATTTTTGCTCTGAATCCTAAAGCATCACCCTTAAACCTTAGATTGCTCCCCCTGGTGCTGAAAGCTACCCACTGCTCCCCTGATGGCTTAAATGCAGAAAACAACATTCCTTATAATGTACATTTTCCTTGGTGGCTTGTTAGCATTATTTTTATTGATGATGTGTGAGTTGCTTAAACTTAGACTTTCACTACATTTATTGTCATTTTGTATAGGCAGAGTTTATATAAAACGAAATTTTATTTTTTAAAGCTCTCATGACTTTTTAATTTTCTTAAAGTGCACCAGTGATCAAATGTAAACATTGTTGCAAAAAATGCATTGATATGGTCAGTTTGTTGCAGAGTCTGTAACATGATTGAGAGTTTTTTCAACATTCAGCTGTCTGATGGCGGTGGGGAAGAAGCTGCTTCGGAAACCCTTACATTATTTGCCTGTTACATGTCAAAACTAATGTTTTCCCAAGTAGTTTATCTAATTAGGACAGTTCCTCTGCCAGGATATACAGTCATCGTATTCATTATGTACATAATAGAGATTTGGGAATAAAATGGAGCCACAGACAGAGAGGATTATTCTTCAGAACAAGTTCTCTGTGTATTTATTGGAGTAATATTGGAGTAATATTTTGAGATACTTGGAGCCATAGATGTCTCATTTACAAACGTGTAAGACATGATGTTGCAGACTGGAGTTGTATAAAATGCTTCTTTAACTGTGATTCAGGGCCTTTAACGACAAGCGAGGTGGTTGGTAAGCGCTGCCTTCTCTAAACTTAAGCAAATTCTCTGGTCTGAGTAAGATTACAATTTCTATAAAAATGTGTTTTTCATGTCTCATGGTTATTTAATTCATATAGATTATAAAGTTGTATTTATAGAGTTTGTCTTGAGTGATTTCTTCTCAGGAAAGAATCGGGGAGAGAAAGCTTAAAGGTGTAAACTTTCCTTTACAGGTTTTAGATAGGGGCCCGCGTGGGCCAGTGCCCCTTTAGAACCTTTACGGGCCCCTGTACTGAAGACAGAATATTAAATACATTCTTCATAATTATATGTACAGATAAATAAACTGTAAAAGATTAGTCCCTTGGACCTGTTTTAGTTTTTTTAACATTTACAGTTTTATTTCAACAATAATTTAAAAATGAACGAAGAAAGGATGACAGCTATAGCGATGATTGCATTTTTTTGACTGATAACCAGGCTGTAAAAAGACATGTTGATTCCAGTTTTATATTTTCTTTATTCTCTTTAATAGTTGTTATAAGATAAGAACACACCTTGATTTTTTCAATCTCCTCTCTATCAAGAATAAAATACCAATATATGAAACAAAAAAAAGTGTTTCAACTGCAAAAAGTATTCCTCTCAAATATAAATGAAAGGTTTAGAGCATTGACAGTGTCTGAATATAAGCTTTTCAGAAGTAAATAAAATGGGGGGTTGAGATGGGTTTCACATCTCACCACCGATCTCCCAAAATCAATCAAATCAGGGCCGATGAATCAGGGCTCCCTTACTTTTTACTTGCTATTGCTGGAGTTGCAAGGGAATCTTTGGTTCTGCTTCTCACAAATTTTATTATGAAGTATTCCTTTTTTTTTGTTCTATGTTTTATTTCTATGCTCCCACAAAAAAAACACCTTCCCTATCTTGCCCCGCCCCCCGGTAAATTTGGTCTAGAACCAACACTGTAAAGTTGCAATGACCAATAGAGTTGAGTATCTCTCTTAATTATTATCTCTTTAGTTCTTCAGATTGTAAATGTTTTGGTTAATTTGGTGTATTTACAAACTTACGTACGTGCACAAAAGTTCTAAACAAGAGAACTCTCCACAACAGGCAAACAAGCGTCTGGGCGGGCAAGTTCAGAGGACAAAAACCTCAGTGGAGGACTCTGTACAAGCCTCCCATCAAAAAACGGACTGGTGACCTTCAATGGAGGATACTTCCCGGCGCCATTGCTTCAAACTCGTTTTTATCTGTCATCAGTCCTGAGGTTTTAAACAAATGTCCTTTTTGCAGTTTGCCTGAGTGTGTGTTTCACGTTTTTATGGATTGTGTACGACTGACTGGTTTTTTCAATTTTTTAATGAACGTTTTTAGCCTTTTTAGTGTGGTTTTTACCCATTCCGTTTTTATCAATGGTGTACATTTCAACCAAGCCACTGCTTTCAAATCCACAATTTTTAATTATTTAATCTCTGAAGCCAAAACGGCTATCTACCTGCAGAGACAAAGTGCAGGAAGGACCTCAGCTCGATGCGGTGGCTCTGTGGAGGTGTAACATCAAAGCCAGGTTGAGGCTGGAGTTTTGCTTCCACAGAGCCACTGGGGATTTGAAGGTTGTTTTTTTTACAACTGTGGGGTTTTAATAATGTTGTGCACCATTTCTGACTCAGGAGAGCTAAAATATAACAAGCTGCTACTATAATGATGTCCTGAGTTTTTTAACTGTTTGTTGATAAATCATTGTTATATAAATGTTTTGTTAAAAATAAAAAAAATCAGATTTCTTTAGACCAAATTCATAGATAAAACATTCTTTGCACCTACAAGTTCAATAATAAGGTTATATTACGCTACTTTCATCTGCTGTTTTATTCTCTAAAGGGTTTCTGCATTCTCAAGTTAGTCCTATTTGTTCTTAGGACTTATCCCAGGGATCTTGCAGGCATGATGCATGCACCTCGACCACAGTCTTTGTCTTGTCCATGGGCGGTTCTAGACAGGGGCCAACGGGGGCCAGGGCCCCTGTAGATCAAGTCCTGGCCCCTGTTATGGCCCCTGTACTGAAGACATAATACTCAAAGAAATTCTATTGATGATATGCGCTGAAACAGACATGGTTACTGATAGATCCTTTGGATCTATTTTATTTTTTTATTTACAAATTCTGTTTTATTAACCGTTTAAAAACATAGTATAAGTGGTATTGAGATAGGATCCCAGTTTTAATCTGATAAAGGTTTTTTTTTCGAAAACAAATGTAAAAAAAAAATACTCTACTTTTTACAGCTAATTTTTTCAGTTTTGCTTAAATTCTAATTCAGATTTTATAGAAAACTGAAATTTCACATAAATTAAGTAAAAAAAAAAAAAAGTAAAATTCCTAAATTCTGAATGTATATTGACCTATTAAGACATTTAGAATTTTAATGAAACCTAATTGAATAGAAAATCACTTCATGCAGTTATCTTAATTTATTTGAGTCCCTTGGCCTGTTTTTTTATTTCATGCTTTTCTGTGCCCCCATGGAAACACGCTGGCCCCCTCCTGGCCCCCCTGCTACATTTTGTCTAGAACCGCCACTGGTCTTGTCCATGCTACAAAAAGCCATTCTTGCATTGCAGTTTTAAAGTTGCATTGTCATAAGAATCTGAAATGTATGTCTGAAGGTTCTTGGCCAAACCTCTGGTAATTGTGTAGTTTTACCTGAGGAGGACCTCTAACTAAAAGGTTTCCATTTCAATTAGTTGGAAATACTGCTACACATACTGATGGATATAAATAGTAGTTTTGGAAATCTGTTAAATGCCTTAGAACATATTTCCAAAAGTAGCTTTTATAGCTTAGCTCTCCACCCTTGCTGATATCAAAGATTATTGAGATCACCTTAAAGATTATTCAACCAAACCACATGTCATATCCCTACATGTCCTTGGAGCTCTATATGGGAGGAATGAGGTAAAAAGGCTCCATCTGTTGTGACTGTTATGGAACGAACATGATTGATTGTTACAAGTTATGTCTAGTTGTGACTCTTTGGACGATGTGCTTGATTTGATTTCAGAGAGCATTAGAAGCTTCATGCACAAGACATCAGGAGGTATCATGTGTTGTCTGCGTGCAGTTATATCATACTGAAATGATTCAGCTGGTTAGGCTGTTAAATACATGGTAAAATAATAAAATAAAATGCATCCTAATCAATGATTTAGAGAAGTTTATTTTAACAGATTCTGCTCAGACATATTTAAAAATATAGCTATGATATTCCACTTAAATCTAATGTAAACAAAACATGTAAGATTACAATATTCCCATATAGCCAATAAAACAAATATGCAAAACTCTTGGATAAATAGAAATGTCTAGTAACAATGTTTAACATTTTTGCAAAGTATCTTAAACTAATGAGCGAGTAATTTTAAACATGGAAAGTTTTTCCCTGACAAATGGAAATCAACTGACTGGTTAAACTGTTCAGCCAAAAATATATAATGTGATTTAGAGATTGCAATGAGGCATGTGGGCAAAATACTGTATATCAAGAGCAGCGTAAACAAAACCAAAACAGTCTGACATGTTATTGGAACTTAACATTTTAATTTATTATAGAATGTTTTAAAACACATTTATTCTCTGTTCTTGGAGGCCGTTTTTATTCGATTGCAGTTTCGCTGGATCTTGGAAAGTTTGTCTTCAAAAATTACTTATTCAAGCATATCATTAACTTACAGGCTGCGACCTAAAACTTCTAGGACTGATGCATTGCAATAAAACGTAAAACTTCAGCCAGCTTCCTGTAGAATTTTCACTATTGTTTCAAATCCGCGTAAGAAAAATTAAACTATATATTTCTTTATATCCTTAAAGCTTTAAATAGTTTACTCACACGCTCACAGATTATACACCTTGACCCGTCTTTCCGGGTATCTTTAGAATCCGAGGTTCTGTGGACTGTATATGCTGTCTATATTAGGATACTGAGTTGTAAAGAAAAAATATTTATACAACTTAAAATTTATGCCAGTTTCCATCAACAAACTTCAGATTCCATGTGATAAACCAACACAAGGTAATGATATATTTGAGGTGACATCCTACCAGCTAAGCAGATATAATTAAATACCGGTACTGAATTATTTTGTCCACTTCTTTTGCAAAATTGCTCAAGCGCAATTAGACTGGATGGCCAACTGAATATGGGTCAGAACCGTCAGTCCGGACCATCTAGAACATCAATATGCTTTGATTTCAACCATTGTATTTAAGCTCTGACTATATGCATACCAGAAAGCTTAACTGTCATGATCTTGGCGCTGATGACCGGGTAAATTACTCATTTCATTCACCTACCTAACTTCGCTCGGTTTCTCGTTACTGTTCATCTAATCCACCTGCTTCTGCTTCTATTTAACCTGCCTGTTTCCAGTCATCAGGGCTGACTATTCTGGAGCCCTGGTTTGAAGTCGTTACCTTAGTATTTCTGATTTCCTTTTCTGCTTCTCAATCACTGAGCCTGCCGGTTCCCGTCTGATCTGTTTGCCTGAACTGTCTATGGACTGATGCTGGATTCTTTTTTTTTGTTTGTTTGTTTGTTTCTTGTCACCGACCTGGATTTTCCTCTAGAACCTCTTTGTTCCTGAACACGTGCTTGGCACTGGCTTTGTCTTCGCCCTCTGGATTATTCTGCCTTCCTTCATCTGCCCGGATCTGGTCTCCTGCTTGTCTTCCATTCTCCAGGGCTACAGCATCTGGGACTCTAAGAGCGGCGCCCGTCGTGTCTGTCGTCAGCCAACCAGCTGGGTCCTACCTCCTTATCCGGGCTTGGACTGAGCTAGTAAACCAGGTTAGTGACTCACAATCATAATCTTTCTCCACCAGATTATTGAGGTCACTAACCTGTATTTCCTTTCTGCAGAGGTTCCAGCCCTAGACATCCTAGCCACTACTACGTAATGCTATTTAATAATGTAATAAATGCTTTTAAGTTATCAGTCTGTCAGTCTGCCTTGAATAGTGGGTCCTCTGTTCTGAGCCTTAACATCAACACCTTTACATGCGTATAGCTCTGTAACTACAGCTCATGTAGAGCAACTCCGAGCCTCTTGTTTGAATCTGAGATGAATTAAATGTTTTTTTTGTTTGGATATGCATATAACTTGTTTTAAATGCCTTTGCTTCTTCATCCCTGTCCTGTCTGCTGTGTTCTTGGCCCTCATGATGCTGTTTGTCCCTTACTGTTCTTCAACAAACTCTTTAAACCTTTTATAGAGCAGCTGCCAAGATTAAATCAGACACGAGGACTTTGTTAGTAAGAAAAAAACAAACAAAAGCCAAGTAATTATTTTTGGATCAAAAGGATAATCTATCAACATTCAGCACACAGCATGTCACTGCGGCTAGAAACAGCAGATCAAGACGGAAATCTTTAATGATGGATTCAATCCCCAACCTTCTTAAGCAAATAAAGACAAAAGTCGGTCTTCGGTCGCTTGACAAACGTCTCTAGGATTAAATAACAAATATATTTAAAAAATCCTCCATAAGTTTATCTATAATAAAAATGATTTCTTAAAAGGTTGCAGCTGATCCACAATACTGCTACCAGCAACCTCACTAGAACTTAGAAAGTGGAGCACTTCATCCCAGTTTTAAAATCCTTCCATTGGTTCTCTGTATAACAGAGTTCAGCCTTAACTATTTAGATACATTACAGACTTTTTACCATTGTACAGTGATGAAAAGAAGACCTTTCATGTTTCTGGGCTGTCAAGAAACATGGAGTTTGAGCTCCCTCCAAAGATTCTCCTTTGGGTTTAGGTCTGGAGACTGGCTAGGGCTAGGCCATGCCAGAACTTGATATGCTTTTTCCAGAGCCATTCCTTGGTTATCCTGGATGTGTGCTTCGGGTAATTGGTTCTTCTGATCATGTTGGAAGATCCAACCTCGATCCATCTTCAATGCTTCAACTGAGAAAAGGAGGTTGTTCCGAAAAATCTGGAGCCGGTCATCCTCTCCTTAATACAGTGCAGTCGCCCTGTCATGTGTGCAGAAAAACACCCCCAAAGCATGATGCTGCCACCCCCATGCTTCACTGTAGGGATAGTGTTCTTTGGTGCTCATCATTCTTCTTCCTCCAAACACGGTTGAATTAAGGAATTATTCCATTATGGTATTATGACCAAATAGTTATTTTTTGGTCTCATCTGACCACATGACTCTCTCGACTCCTCTGGATCA
The DNA here is from genome assembly GCA_018398635.1 of Cyprinodon brontotheroides. NCBI lineage: Eukaryota > Metazoa > Chordata > Actinopteri > Cyprinodontiformes > Cyprinodontidae > Cyprinodon > Cyprinodon brontotheroides. The sequence goes on along the minus strand of JAGKQL010000009.1, from coordinate 5,501,614 downwards.
TCCAAATGTTCACTGACAAACTTTAGACGAGCCTTGACATGTGTTGGTTTAAGCAGGGGAACCCTCCTTGCCATGCATGATTTCTAACCAACAGTAACCTTGGAAACGGTGGTCCCAGCTCTTCTCAGATCATTGTCCACCTCCTCCCATGTAGTTCTGGGCTGATTTCTCATTTTTCCTAGGATCATTGAGACTCCATTAGGTGAGACCTTGCATTTAGCCCCAGTCTGAGGCAGATTTACAGTCATGTTCAGCTTCTTCCATTTTCTAATGATTGCTCCTTTTTTCTCCAAGCTGCTTGGCAATTTCCCTATAGCTCTTTCCAGGCTTGTGGAGGTGTATAATTTTGTCTCTAGTGTTTTTTTGGACAGCTTTGATCTTGGCCATGTTAGTAGTTTGATTCTCACTGATTGTATGGGGTGACCGGGGGGCTTTATGCAGCTAACGACCTCAAACAGGTGCATCTAAGTTAGGATAATAAATGGAGGGAAGGTCGACAGTTTGAAGCCAGACTAACAGGTCTTTGAGGGTCAGAACTCTAGCTGATAGACAGTTCAAACATTTATTTGCAGCTGTATCATACGAATAAATTGTTAAAAAATCCTATATAGTTATATATATTATATTATATGTTATATATATTAGTTGTTATGCTTCACTACATCTCAAACCGAGACTCAGAGAACTGCCGAAAGGCTGAAACCTTGAATAAAAAAAAATTAAAGATAAAGAAATATATACATTTTTAAGTTTTACTGATTTATTTTATTCAAATAAAACATAATATATTTAATTATTTTTGTTCATCCTTTTTTTCCGCACTTATATTGACTGTGCTACTTTTATTAAGCACTTTGGATTGTCTTCTTCCTGAAATAAAACGGCATTACCTGTATTAGATTTTAAGATAGTTATTTGAATGAAAATAAACCGGAATATCAGAGTAAGAAGGCTTGATGAAAATGTATAATCTTAGTTTTCCCATTTCTATCAGTATAAATGGTTGAAAACATTAAGTTTATGGATCAAACATGAAAGAAAGGAAAACCGGTGGGTCTAAATACTTTGGTAGGTTGCTGTAGGCTATATAACTTCTCCAAATGAAATTCAAAACCTGAATAAGATCACCCTTGCTTCCTAATTCAATGGACAAAAAAACACTTTTGATGTTTTGAGATCATTACTTTCTGCAACTTTAAGTTTAGATTAAATGAAAAAATGCTACTTCAAAGCAAATCATGATATTAAATAATTTTAAATATGTACTGAACAACATTCACCATAAAAAATATCTAATTCAATTTACATTTCTGACTCTTAGAGCATGCAAACACATTATGTCGACTGGATGACTAATCACCCAGGATCAAATACTGGGTGATTAGTTTAGGAATATTCCATTCTTTATGTCTGTTAGTAAAATTAGATTCGATTATTAGTCTTTTCTCCAATCTTTGAATTGAAATAACATTTCAAAGCAATGCGAGACAGATATTTAACTGCTCACTCTTATGTAACATTATTGTTTAAAATATTACAAATATCAAATTGCATATGTTTAATTACACCATTTTGGGCAAATTGCTATTGATCTATATTGGATCTCTGCTATAGGAGTAGAGAATAAGGCCCAGCAAACATAAGAGTGAGCGCAGGTCAGCCTGAAACAACAGTGACTGTATCACCGGAGCACAGCTAAGGGAAAACTTCAGAAATCAGAGGGAAACATCTCCAAACCCATGACAGGCATTCATGTTAATTTGATCAGATGCTCCAAGACCCTGATGCTGTTATGTGAAACTCATTACCGAGTTAATAGGTTGAATAATTAGAGTCACAACTCTGGTTAACTGGAACCAGCTGATGTTTTCTCCATTCAGAACAGTGGCCTAACTGCTGTGGCCTGACGAAACGTAATTCGATAAAAATAATAAAAAAAACACAGGGGGTCTGAGCAGAGCCGTTCTGCATGTGCATAAATGTGCTCCGTACCTGGTTATTCCAGCGTGAGATTACAATTCTGATCTAGGGGCTGATTCCCTTTAAGACATAAGAGCGACTCCATGAAATAACATTAAAAGCTATAAATGTCAGCAGAGTTTTGAAATTATCATGACTCTATTGTAAAGTCTGCAGGAAAAACCAGAAAATGACACTAAATATATTAATGGAGCAGTAGGTTTGTAGAAAAGGCAATCAGTCAAAATTAAGAACTTACACTTATCTTTAACACAGCAGTAGGTTCCTTGTCTGACATGTTTAAGATCTCTCAGATCAAGTAATCAACTCTTTTTTGAAAAAAAAAAAAAAGAAAGCTAAAACTTCGAAAAGGTCATTCTGGCTAGATGTAATGGAAATCTCAGATTGGTAAATGGGCAACTCAGAGGAGAATTACATTTGGCATTGAATCCAGAAGATATCCATCATTTAGTTCAGGGTGTATTTTTGGTTTTGTTCTCAGAAAACTTCTACTCGGTATTCCATTGACTCTGATCGAAGTAAACACCTAACAAGCAGGAAGGAGGGCAGAGAGAGGTTGTTTGACTTTTTTTGGGGCTGTTCACATGTGAACATCATGACTGGTGATCAAAGAAGCCCAAAGAAGCCTGAAACTCAGTTTACTGATTTAGGAGAAATCAGAACCAGATGACTGAGCGGAGAAAACACAATTTAGACATTTCACTCGAATGTTTTGTCGGGCAGAGTTTGGACATGAAGGTAGAGAGTATCAGGATTAAACAAAAACAAGGAACACTTTTAAAACAAGTATGAATAAATACAGCATTTTGGTACAAGAAAATCAAATGGTTTAAGTCAACTCATACTAAATAAAATTAGTAAATAAACATCATTTATTTCAGTTATCTTATTATAATTGTGTTGGGTTCATTAGGCTCCAATTAATTGATTAAAAACACTAAAACAATTTGAGTTGCATAACTTAAATCAATTGGTGCAATCGGTTTCCCCAAATCATTTGAGTTAGGTTAACTTGTCAGGTTTTACAGTGAAGAAATCAAAGATCACTTGTTTGGATGAACGTTAAAATATTTCATTTGATGTAGGTGTAATAGTTCTAATCAAATAGTATAAATTGATTATTTATTTAAAGATTGCACTCTTACATCACAGCTTCAAAAATAATAAAGCTCCTTTAATTTATAATGTAAATTGACAGAACTTTTACTGTACAGCTGTGTTTCTGGATGTAAATAAATGATTTTGTCGCCCTCTAGTGGTTGTAGCTGTAATTTATTGTCCTGTTTTCACTACATTTGCTTTTTCTTGAATATTTTTCACTTTCATAAAACTTTCTGAAGCTCTAATGTTGAAATGTGTTAAACTTATAGCACAAGTCATGCTTGACATTAAATCAAGTCATAAATTGTCTAGACTTTCCATGCCTTTTCTACTGTATCCTTAACAGAAAATCCAGAGGAAGCAATTGCTGCCAGATGCTAGAGTCCTTCTTTGTGTGATTTAATCTCAGTTTTTTTTTGTTTTTTTTTGCAAAAGTCCAATGAAAAAAATATTATCATGCAAAGCCAAGAAAGTGTGTGAAATTCAAAGCAGGGTTTGTTTATAAGCTATTTCCTGGCCTGTAAAAAAGCACAGAGATCAGTTGATTGATACTTGGTTGGTTTTCCCATGGTTCCTCTGAAGGTTCTTCAGCAGCAGTTGTGTAGAAAGGTTCTGTGGACATATGAGAGCAAAATGTAGTGTTTTTGTCTATGTACAAAAAACAAAACAAAGTGCAACGGTCTGGGCTCTGGGTGGTAATATCTTACTGTCTTAGTGCTTTTTTTTCCATCTTCACAACATCATGTTACCACTAGAGGCAGCTCAGATAGGAGAGTCAGCTCCTATCAGGCATGGACTCCTCAGATGTCTCTATTTTAAGAGAGATGCAAGAAGTGAGTGGATGTGCTCTCTTCGTCCCTCTCTGGCATGGGAGCTGGCTGGGGGCACCTCTCTGCCTGGCTGTGTGTGTTTCCTTTTACAGCTGCTTTTGTGTCTCTGCTTCTGTCTCCCTTGAACCCCCAGTGAGCCTCAGCAGATGGCGCGCTTCACACTGAGCCTGGTTCTGCTGGAGGTTTCTTCCTGTTAAAGGGGGAGTTTTTCCTCTTGCCACTGTCGCCACAAGCATGCTTAGTGTGTGAGGGATTGTATTTGAGATCCAATGAGTCGCAATCAACTGGTTTTCTTTAGATAGAAAACTTTGTATCAATTTGATTGTATGATCTGGCTGAACTGTAAAGTGCCTTGAGATGACATGTGTTGTGAATTTGGCGCTATAGAAATAAACTGAATTGAATTGAAGTAAGAACAGGTTGATAAAAGCCATAAGAAGTCATATTTTCAGTTTAAGAAAATTTAAGTAGGAGACAACATTTGGAAGAAAGTCATCTAGTCAGAGGAGAGCACAGCTGAATCTAGTGACCTACATGCAGACGACTCTATAAGGTGGAAACTGTATGAGAACGGCCCAGTCAAAAACCAGACCTGGATTCAACTGCAAATTTCTGAGAGGTTTTAAAGTTTTAAAACTGACAGATGCTTGGCATCCATTCTGACTGAAATATTTTATAAAGTAAAACAAAATCACAAGCAAACATTTAACACTGTAGAAATCTGATACTTGCTTTACAAGAGCTGCAGCTAAAAGGCCGTTCTATAAAGTATTCAATCAGTTAGAATAGAGATAGAATAGAGATGCCCTCCCCTCCTATTTTATTTACTAATTTGTAAAAGAAAAACATTAAGAATCATTTCCTTTCCATACAAACTTTACGTTGCGTTAAGCCATCAAATGAAATACAAATGAGACAAAGATATTCTCAAGGCGTGCCAATACTTTTAAATACACCGTCTCTGGGGCAGGTAAGTGGAACAGGAGAGGAAACTAAATGATTAGCTGCTTTTGCTGTGGTTTGGAGGGGAATCCTCAACTAGCAGTGGTTTTCATTCATGCTGTTCACCTCTTCATAGGAACCCGGAGGCAGGCAAGCAACAACAGAGTGTCTACAGCACAAGCTGAGTGACTCTGCAGTAAAAATCCCCTCAGTGAGACAAGCGGGGTGTGACTCAGACTCATACGGGGCGGTGGAAATTGCTAATCATGCGGATCCAAAAGGCTTTGTTTGGAAATAACTATATCACACTGCCTCCTACACACCCAACAGAACCTTGTTCTGGTTTCCCCCGTTTGTTTCTATTTCAGCTTTTTTGTCTTCTTGGACAGATTCATAGTGAGCAATGGGAGAGCTAAAGTGCATTAGGGTTTAGTTTAGTCCATCCTAAAGATTTGTGCGAGGTAGAAACAAAACTTTATTACTTCTTATGTTTGAACATTTAAGTCACATCTTTTGAGGAGATAATACTTCCTGTTTTCTTTTCCTAAAACGCCTTTAGATCCAGATTCAAGCTCTGTTGAAACCTGCAAATAAAACAAAAACTGAAATGTACATCCTGGAAGAGTTCACGTACTGACAGCTAAAGAGAAGAATGTAGATTATCACGACGTCAATCATGTTTGTGATAAAATCCTAGAGAGGCTGGGCTTCATTTTACTGTCTCTACATGTGACACCTGAGGAATGCAGAAAGTTTTGTTTCTAAGGGCCATTCCTCTAAGACAGGTGTATCAGTGATGATGGTTAACATTTTACTGAAGTCATCGCGAGCTGCCAGAGCCATCGCAGCACTGGCTGGAACTAAAACCTATTTACACGATCGGGATCAATAAGGGAGAACAAGGAAACAACTGCAAGTTATCGACAGAAAGCTTACATCGGTTCAAGTAAGGGATGAAATATTCTGTCATTATGGTTGCATCTGATTTAATCTAATACAGCAATTAATTGAAGGCCCTAAACATGAGGACATTTATTTAACTCTATTAATAAAACATCAGAAAGAAAGGAATATTTGCTCTTTTATGGAGGAAGAAACCAACATGACTTAAGACTATTTACAGTTTATTTTCACTGTAAATAATTTGATTTAAAGTATGATGGTTTCCTTCAGATGTGATTACAAGCTGTGTTCCTATTGGTCTATCCTTTTTTTGCTGTGGAACTTGTCTGGTGAGTCTTGAGAAATGTCCTGCTGGATCAAGAACATCCATCTAAGATGGATTGATATAGCAGGGTTAGGGTTAGGGTGTGGAATTTAAAAGCTGCCCACTGCTTACCTTTACCTGCTGTAGGTACTGTATGTGGGAATAAAATGTACTTTTTCTGATTGCCACTCCAAGCTTTGGTATTTTAGAGTACTTTGGAGAGTAGGTCAGTAATTTAACTGAGGAAGGGTTAAAATAGGGTTAGGTTGTGTAGAAGCGGCAGGTCTTTACTTTTCATGGATTGAAAAACGGGAAAGAGAAAGCAATATTTATGGATCACAGATTAGTCCAAGATGAACCTTTTTGGCTTACATGCACAACTGCAGAAGAAATAAAACTCTGCACATTACCTCCAGTATCCCCACAGTTAAACATGGTGGTGGCAGGGTCATGCCAAACCACCTTTTTCTTAGAAGTGTCTGTAAAGCTGGTTAGGCTATCAATATGATAGACATGATGGGTTACTATGGGTTTCTGATTACAAATGCTTGCGAAACATTTTCTAGATTTTCGGTTGTAAGAAATCCTAAAAGTCATTAAAAAATCTTTTGCTACAGAAAATGAAAATTAATTGCACCGTGCAAAAAGCCCCCCTGATCAGGTAGTTAAAGCAACCAGATCAAGAAAATCACAAAGAAGTTCAAATAACGTCCTACGAGTGAACATTTTATGTAAAATACACAGCGCTCATCTTTTTATTCGTAAGTAAAAAGCACCATATCTATCCAACAAACTTTACTCCAATGCTGATTTTTTGCACCAAAATCTGCTTTTAATCCGTGTATTAAAAAGTTAAAACACAGCAAGCATTTTCAAAGAAACACTGACTCAAATTCTAGTTGGGTGCCAAACGAAATCGGTCCCAAGGCAGCATCTTGGAGACCCTACATTTATTCAGACAGATTAAATACATTGATGCATGTAATATTTAGATAAAATATCACATGATTATATTTTCTGAAGCAAGTAAAAAAATAAAAAATACACAAAAACACACCTGGCCCTCTAGTTCTATTGACTTGACAGAAGTTATGACCCAAGGAACAGAAAGTTAATCTATCTAATAAAAAAATCCCCAAAAATGAATTAAAATTTTAAAACTGTGATTAAATGTGGAAAACTTAAAGGGATGTATATTTTCCAAAAAAAAAATAAACAAAACCTGCATCTTTTGAGATCAACAGTAGGAGGTGAATCAAGATAATCAGTAGTCGCTTTGCTAAAAATCTGTTCAGACCACTTGGATTCTTTTACCTATTTTTCTTATTGCTGTTTAGATGAGGCCTCTGAAAAGAAATCTTAAATGTGAATGTTTCTTATTCACTAAAATCCTGTTAATAAAAGGCAGGTAGTACTTTATTAACCTTTTTGTATTCCAGAAGGTACTGCAGATCTCTATTTAACGTCTAAAACAACAGACCAGCCGACCTAGATAAGGACTAAGCTCACATACTGTATCGCTTGTTTAAAAAACTTCCTGTTTAGTATGAAATAAAACGTATTTCAAAAGTTTCATTTTTCACAGCTGCTCTAACTCCCTGTGGAATAGTATGAAGTAAAGATCTGCAGCATGCAAATCCATTAGCTCAAACACACACAGCCCTCCTATCAGTCTTTAGCTGCGTCAAAAACAAAAAAAAAATGTTTTTAAGAGTCCACTTCCTGTTTACTATCAGTTCAGACAGATACGGTGGAAGATTTAGCTGATAAAAGATGGTTTTATTTCTTCGTCAGCTATGAAAAAAATTGCCAGAAGTTAGATACCGTGCAAAACATCAGCTACTAATATCTTTCATACCCTCGACCATTTTGCATTTTGCGAGAATTTATGTAAGAAACATCATCTGACAGGTGTTTATTAACAAAGACTGCTAAAATCTAGCAGATTTAATGTATTTAAAGCATCTGAATAGAGAGGTGTGGTTGTATAGTATTAAACGTGGATGAAAAATCAATAAATCGAATAAAAGACTAACATGGGCTTGAGGTCTTCCGAGTGCAAATGAAAAGGTTAGTATCCTCAAAATCTTTCACAGCTCAGTATGCATATTGCAGCAGAACAATTTCCCCTTCCATATACTTGAGAATAATAGTTTTAACCATTTTTTTCAGGAAGTTTCAAAAACAGATATTAGTGCAACAGGTCTAAGGTCATTTAGTTGCTTTTGTTAACATTGATAAAATATCTAGACTTTCCAACCAGTGGGGACATGATGTGAATCAAGAGATATTTGAAAAATATACGTTTTTTAATTCCATCATGACCAAAATAGTAAAGTTTTTTAAGTCTCTGTAGGAAGCAGAGCTGTGTTTATCATGTGGTTCCTCCCAGATAAACAGATCTAACCTTTCCTTTGTTTCTTTTAGCCATGAGAGACAGACTGGGACACCTGAATAAAGCCCAGACGGACTCTGAAGGCTTCAGCACTGTGGAGCTGACAGGCCTACCAGAACATGAAGCAGACTCGAACCCGGATCTAGATGGGATCCTGAAGGAGGCCCAGGGAATACGTCTGGAAATCCAGCAGATCCAGAATGACATCAGTGAGCTGAAGGAGGTCAACTACCAGACATTAAACAAGACTTCTTATCCTGCTGCCAATAAAAGGAACTCCAACGCAATCGGAGCGGACATAAAGCGCAGAGGAGAAGCAGTGCTGCAGCAGTTGCACATGATGAACGGTCTCCGAGGTGAGCTGGAGGCCCAGCGCGGCTCCTCTGACCCTACGGCTCGCATAGCTCGAACGCAGTACCACTATCTGAGCAATGCTCTGCGGGAGGTAATGTTCAGCTACAATGATGTGGAGATGAGCCACAGGGAGGCTTGTAAACGCCACATCCAGAGGCAGATGGACGTGGTGGGGAGGGAGGTCAGCGAGAAGGAGCTGGAGGAGATAATAGAAGGTGAGGAGGTGTGCGTCTTCAGCATCCATGAAAGGGGGAAAAGCACCAGCTCTGCCCTCATGAACATTGAGAACAGACACAGAGAGCTGCTGGAGCTGGAGAAGAGAATCGAGGGAATCCAAGAGCTCTTCTTGGACGTGGCTGTGCTTGTTGAGGAGCAGGGAGCAGGAGTGGAAAACATTGAGAAAAACGTCCAGAGCGTGGAGGTGACCGTTCAGGAGGGCACCTTCAAGCTGGAGAGAGCCCTGGCTTCAGATAAAAGCAACCCTTTCAAGAAGATGTTTTGTGGCTGTTTTCCATGTTACAACAAATAACATCAGTTTAGCTTTTTAATATACAATTAAAGCTATATCTGGGGATACACACAGAAAAAATAAGCAGCCTATCCCCCCCAAAAAACTGCTAATAGGAAATATAAAACCAAATATGGCTGCTTTCTCACACAAAAAGCAAATTTCACAGGAAAGGGCTTAAAACAGAACTTATCAAACTGGATCATCATTGATTAAAATGATGAATTGGACGAAGTAATTTCTATTTTCTCATTGCAACAATTCTGTTTTTTTTAATTAATTTCTTTAAATTTAAAAGTGGCCAAGTCTTGCATATTTTTGGGGAGAAGCCTGAATGCTAGATAGACTGAAAACTTTTGGTAATTAAGGGTTGTAATTTATACATTGTTACACCACATTAAACTATAAGAACATATATATACGACACGAGAATGCTTAACCATCACAGATGAACCAAACTGTCAAGTTGGGTTGAGCTTTGAAGAAGACCCAAATGCAGAGATGAAGGCTGACGTGGTTTCTTGTTCTGGTGGCAATAGAAGCATAAATCCAGAATTAACTACCCAGGAAAACACAGTAACCAGAACAAAGGGGAATGCAGAGCTTCAGGAGGGAATGAAGAGAATCCAGCAAAGAGTAACTGCAGAGGAGGAGAATATATGGCAGAGAGAACAGTGAATGGAGTGATCAAATGACTGGGAGCAGGTGTGGACAGCAGTAGCTAGAAGGGAGCTATGGGGAAAGAAGGGAGACACAAGGGGGCAACAAAGAGTAACCAGGAAATACAGCGGTGCTTAAATATAACTTAAAAGAACTTAGATGACACTAAATGGAAATGAAACTAGCGACTTAGAAAACACAGAATGACTTGAATCAAAGTTTAAATGAAAAGTAAACCAGATTAAACTTGAACGGAACCAAAAATCCAGATCAATAGATCATGACACAAACGGGTTTAGTCCCATAGATGACTGGGTTTTTGTTTAAAATGTGCATCAATCCCATTTTTCTTCCATAAGACCTGTTGGAGATGCTAGTTGAAGCTCATTAAGAATACACATTAATGTATACATGTATTTAATCAAAGAATATTAGACTACTCTTGTTATTTTTATTCATTATATTCCTCAGGTAACAAAGTTATGTGTGGAATAATTCTAATAAATCTTTTATTTTTTGCAGTGTAATCTCAGATCTTTGACATGATTTGCTATCAGCTCTATGTAAATGTGTGTAGTATAGTAGTTTAAAACTGCGACTAGCTAAATAAGTCAATAAAAAAAAAAGGAAAAATTGCTTCTATTTTTGTGCATCATTTCTGTTCCTGCGTTTGGTACCACAGATCATTTTCGACAAACGAGAGACAAGGTAGACTTTGGACAATTATTTCCAAACATGATGGACTGAATTCAAATTAATCCATAAAATACCAATAAGTTTGAACTCAAATACATATCTAATCTCATTATAGACCAGGATATAATTTATGCTTTCCAGATAACATGTTTAAATACATTTCCCATAACATGTTTTGTTCTTAAGCATAAAAAATCAGTTTATTTGTGATGTTTGTTAATTATTTGGCTTAATTTGAGATAAATAATCATGAAATCATCATTTCCTTTGTGCCATATTTTTATTGACTTTGTCTCAGAATCCCATATAAGGGTGATTATTTCTAATGAAATATGGGAGTTCATGATTCATGCGAAAACCAAACAACTCTGAGCGTATTCCTGGGTAATGGGTTGATTCATGTAAACGCATCTCCTTTTAAGCAGCCAATAGGTAGATTAGAGAAAATGAGTTTCAGGAACTCCTTTTCACACACAACGGACAATTGACAGGTGTCTAGGGTCTTAGTTGCCCTTTGACCCTCCATACCGATGTTGGGACCCTGCAACCTGACCTTCCAATTCAAACTCACAATTTAGTTTCCCCATCGTAGTCTATCTATGTTCTTTGGAGGGAAATTTTTCTAATACATTTTAAAACAATTAGCCCAAAAGTTTAATTTTTTCATGATTTAACTAGTTTGAAACATATTTTGGTCAGACTTAACATGAACCCTATTTGCATTGATGGACAACAAAGTTTTGCAGTTGTTACCAATGCAATGAGAAAGAAGGATTCCACTTGTTTTTCTGCAGAATCTTTGCATATTCTCCTTGTGCATGGTTGGGTTTTTTCAAGGTATTCCAGCTTCCTAACACTATCCAAAACCTGCTTGGATGGCCTCACTAAATCAGCCTGAATCGTTAGTTGTCCTGTGAGTCTCCAGAGTGGGAATGTGTCTCCCATTCCATGAAGATGCCTCCCATAAAAATGTAAAGCTAAATAAACATTTCTTTTTTAAGTAAAAATATAGTAATGTTAAATACAAGCACAATTTAGAAGATCTACATAAATTAAAAATGTATTACTTAATTATTAAAATATCTTGACCCCCCATTCCAAAACATGGATTGATCTGCATGCTATGAAGGAACTGTACCAACAACCAGGAAGTCATTTATCACACTTTAAAAGGCTAACATTTTCTACTAATTCACACATGCATTCTGAGCTACAGGTTAGAGTTTTGCATGTGTGAGATCATGGAGTTAAAACTATGACAATGCCAATTTTTGGCAGCCTTTAAGGTTGGGCTGCCAAAAAAAATAAATAAATAAATGCATGCCTTCGTAATTTTAAGGAAATTAGACTTTAAATGATTTTCTACATTATCACTGATCTATTTCTGCTGCTGGTGTGAGTTCCTTAAACACAAAACAGTATTTGGGGTGAAAATAAATGGGATGCAGATCTCAGATGGCCAAAAAATGCATAAGCCCTTCAGCTTTGAGTATTCCGGTTTATGGATGATAAAAGATTGCTGCTCAGTGCAGCAGTGGATAGCACTGCTGCCTTGTAGCAAGAAAGTCCTGGGTTCGATTCCCAGCCCGTGAGGAGAGTTTGCATGTTCTCTCTGAGCATGCGTGGGTTTACTCCACATCCTCTCCAAAAACATGGACCGTGTAAATATGTGTGCGTGAATGGTTGTTTGTCCTGTTTGTCTCTCTGTCACCCTGCGATGGACTGTGACCTGTCCAGGATGGATCCCACATTTCGCCCGTAGACAGCTGGAGAAAGGCACCAGCACCCCTCGTGACCCCAGCAGGGATAGGCGTGATGGAAAAAGGATGGATAATATAAGATACACATTTTGATAGATGTGCATCTTATATTATCTCAGCCATTTAATTTTTTTTATGCAAGTCAGTGATCCCAATTATATAAATGTAGAAGTTTACTATTTTATAGGTAGACTTCATAATAGTAGTTTAGGTCCATTAGGAGTTTTTAACGGTACACATACAAATGCTTGGGGTGGCATTATAGGCTAATTTAAGTTGATTGATAATTAATATACTGCATCAAGAGTTCATGGATCTTTCAAAATAAAAACAAAATTAAAAAGCTTGAAATTCTCAGCATACTGTTAAAGATTAGGCTCTCTCTAAGTAATCGTTTATTTATTTTCTTAACAGGGAGATTAGGAGCGCTTAGGGCCCCAATACATCTTTATATAGCTCTTTTATTAATTATGATTTGTTGTTCCCCCTGTTATAATGTATAATGTCAATTTTTTGTTATTAGTAAGTCTCCTCACCACAGATTTCTTTATTTGAACCTTTTAGCTGTAATAGCCCTGTATCAAACCACAGGCTAATGGATTAAGTCCACTAATTTAATAATCTAAATTTCAGTGACACATTGTCTATGATAATACACTCACCGGCCACTTTATTAGGTACACCAGTCCAACTGCTCGTTAACACTTAATTTCTAAGCAGCCAATCACATGGCGCAAATCAGTGCATTTAGACATGTAGACATGGTCAAGACAATCTCCTGCAGTTCAAACCAAGCATCAGTATGGGGAAGAAAGGTGATTTGAGTGACTTTGAACGCGGCATGATTGTTGGTGCCAGAAGGGCTGGTCTGAGTATTTCAGAAACTGCTGATCTACTGGGATTTTTCACGCACAACCATCTCTAGGGGGTTTACAGAGAATGGTCCGAAAAAGAAAAAACATCCAGTGAGCGGCAGTTCTGTGGGCAGAAATGCCTTGTTGATGCCAGAGGTCAGAGGAGAATGGCCAGACTGGTTGGAGCTGATAGAAGGGCAACAGTGACTCAAATAACCACCTGTTACAACCAAGGTGGGCAGAAGAGCATCTCTGAACGCACAGTACGTGGAACTTTGAGGCAGATGGGCTACAGCAGCAGAAGACCACACCGGGTGCCACTCCTTTCAGCTAAGAACAGGAAACTGAGGCTACAATTTGCACCAGCTCATCGAAATTGGACAATAGAAGATTGGAAAAACGCTTGCCTCGGTCTGATGAGTCTTGATTTCTGCTGCGACATTCGGATGGTAGGGTCAGAATTTGGCGTCTACAACATGAAAGCATGGATCCATCCTGCCTTGTATCAACGGTTCAGGCTGGTGGTGGTGGTGTCATGGTGTGGGGAATATTTTCGCGGCACTCTTTGGGCCCCTTGGTACCAATTGAGCATCGCTGCAACGCCACAGCCTACCTGAGTATTGTTGCTGACCATGTCCATCCCTTTATGACCACAATGTACCCAACTTCTGATGGCTACTTTCAGCAGGATAATGCGCCATGTCATAAAGCTGGAATCATCTCAGACTGGTTTCTTGAACATGACAATGAGTTCACTGTACTCAAATGGCCTCCACAGTCACCAGATCTCAATCCAATAGAGCATCTTTTGGGATGTGGTGGAACGGAGATTCGCATCATGGATGTGCAGCCGACAAATCTGCGGCAACTGTGTGATGCCATCATGTCAATATGGACCAAACTCCCTGAGGAATGCTTCCAGCACCTTGTTGAATCTATGCCACCAAGAATTGAGGCAGTTCTGAAGACAAAAGGGGGTCCAACCCGTTACTAGCATGGGGTACCTAATAAAGTGGCCGGTGAGTGTATATCACTTATTCCTGACTCTGTAAATTAAACAATAATTAAATATGTCAAAACCAAAACCAGTTTTCTCTGCCTGATAATACTTTTTTTGCATGACATATGTGGATAAAAAGCGCGTTAAAAGTCGCTTCATTTCTTCCTCCTGACGCGCTGAACGATGCGCGTTCGCGCTACCGGGCAATCGCATCATGACATTAACCCCTCCTCCCTGGATTAAAAAAAATTTAAACATGAAACAAAGTGTATTTTATTTTATGCCAGCTGTATGGGCTGCAGATGCCCAGCCAGTAAAGTGATGGGTCTGTGAGAAGCGCGGAGAACCGCGGAGAGGCGTGATCTTCCGCATTAGTTCAAGCTGCAGTGGTGCAAGACCTCCACACTTCTAGTTCACTACAGGCTGCATGGTGAAATTCACATTTGTAACCGAGAGAAAAAGAGGAAATGAGTCTCTCATCGCTTGTTTCTTGTTCTTCTCTGAGTTTAACATCTTAGCACCGCTGGAGGGTAACGCTTTAAGGTAAGTTTAGTTTTTAAACTATAATATGTTGTTTTATTTATTATTAATTACCTCCTAAGGTTCCTACAGTCGATTCAGTGATGAATGAGGTGATTCAGACTCATGTCTTCTAAAACATATTACTTTTTTCTTTATTAATTTATTTTTAACTCTTTAAGAGATGTCTAACTTTTAAACTTTATGTTCTTTTACTTTAAATTTTTGGCCCATTAATCCCTTTATCAGACAGTCTGTAATGAGCCTGAGAGGAGAAGCCAAGAATAACCTCACATCATCACAACTGAGGAAGTAAATCATTGGTTTCCTTCCTAGAAAACCTTAAAAAGAACCTCTGAAGTTATGTTGGGAGTTTTCTATTAATGAAGTCTACTAAGAATAGCCTCACCGTGTCATGGTAACCTATGAGATATACTATAATGAGCTATAGCAGAGGTATAGGAATAAAACTTGGGCAATTTATCTTAAATTTCCTTAGAAGGTTCCTCACAAAACTTGGTGTCGAAATAGAACTGATAGTTGAGGAATAACAAATATTAGTTGAAATTAGGGAAATGATGCAGGATATAAAGACTAATCAATCTGAAGCTAAAACTGATGCCTCCACTGCTGATGTCTTTCCCAACCTTTTTTGACTTGTGCTCAACTTTGGGCATTTTTTCTTCCCTTTAGTTCCCATATAAGTTAAAATATTGATGATTGTCTAAAAGTAGGACGTACAATAACTGATAATAAAATCAAATATATATTATACTTAATCTTTTAATTTGAGCATTATATTATCTAAAAAAACACAACATAACATTTTTTCCCTGGAAGTTAGTAAGGAATGAAAATAAATACAAAATAAAATCATATTATAAACCTGGAGCTCCTCTGAGTGACTGACTCCCCTATAATCACATTTAAACTTGATGAATTGGTAACAAAATACAGGAGAAAAAATATAGTTAGTCTGACTTCCATCCATCCATTTTCTGTCACGCTTAATCCCAGTTGGGGTCGCGGGGTCCACCCTGGATAGGTCGCCAGTTCATCGCAGGGCAACACAGAGACACACCGGACAAACAACCATTCACTCTCACACCTAAGAAACAATTTTAGAGAAGCCAATTAAACTAACAGTCATGTTTCTGGACTGTGGGAGGAAGCTGGAGTACCCAGAGAGAACCCACACATGCTCAGGAAGAACATGCAAACTCAATGCAGGAATTTGAACCCAAAACCTTCTTGCTGCAAGGCAGCAGTGCTACCCACTGACTGACTTAATCAGTTTTACTTTGTTTTCATCATTCATGACATTTGAGCTCATTTGATGAGTTCCTATAGCTCAGTGTGATAAAACAGCTGATCCCGGCTGTTCTCTACATCCAGCCTGTTCCTCTGCTTGGTTTGGATGTGTCAAAGCTGAAGGTAAACTCAAACATATAAGAAAAACTTACTTTTTAGTTGATAAAAGCTTGTTTCATTTTTCAATTGGGTGCTCAGACAGTAAAATAAATCCCAGCCCTGTTTAATTTTAATTTAATATTTTAATGTACCCCTTGTAATGCACTCGCGGACTACTAGGGGTACACAGACCCCTAATAGAAAAATAAATAATAAGTTCTTGTGGGTTTGATAAGTTATAAATATAAAATCTTTATATTTGCTGCAGATTTTTATGGAATTTTCATTATATAGCTGAGTAAAGTAAAAGACCTACTTATGTAGGAATAACTAAATGGTAAGCTTTCCTCTAGCTGATTTTTGTGGGTTTTTAAGGAACTCACCCAAATGGTCTGCAAAATTACGCCCCGTCCACACGAAGTCAAAACTAACACGCAAACGCTAATATTTTCCTAGAGAACGCTTGTCGTGAAAGACGTAAGACGTAAAAATAAATGTGATCGTCCACACGAATGCATGAAAAACGCTGCAAAATGTATGCCAGGCCTGTAAGTGGCGCTGTGGTGCCAAAGCAAAAATAGGCTTAAAAACAGGCATCGAAATGTTGGACATGCTATCTAATATTTATACAACAACCAAACCGAAAAAACCCCTGCGGGTCCATTTTGGTGGTTCAGTCAAATTCAGGTGCTGAACTATGTGGTCGATATTGCTCTGTTCTTCCTGGAGATATTCCAGAAGAAGAAGATTCTGTTGTAAGCCCGACAGCAGGGTGAGTAGCATTAGCAGCAACCATTCAACACAGTGTCAAGCGCCATTGTTTGTTGTGATACTGTGTACGCGCATGCGTTTTTAGAAGCGCACACTATGACGCACGCGTGTAAGAAAATGCGGTTAGAGCTTAAAGATGGAAACGCTTAAAACGGCGTTTCAAAATCTTTCCCACCTGAAGGCTTAATAAAAAAAGATTGTTTACAGACCCCAAACGCGGCTTGCGTTATGGATGAGAGGCTTGTTTGGTGAAAAATTTGTGCGTTTAGGCCAGGGTTCGAATTCCGGTGGACGGGCCTTATTTAGCCTATTGTCTCTACTAAAATAATTTATTTTCTCCTGTGGTGTTATCATGTACATGTGTCCCAAAAGGTAGCCTATATAGTCAATGTCTATACAGCTCTATGGAAATTCTCACAGGATTTTATGTCAATTTATGCTTTACAGCACCGCCTAAGATTTCAGCAGTGACTTGCTATGCATAGCTACCAAATATGACTTTAGCATTAGCGCTGTGGTTGCAACACCTTGATTTTAACGCGATTATTAAAGTAAAACTCTGAAGGTAAAAGAGTAATCAGTTAAGGTTTTCGTACCAGCACATTTCATCATGAGAAAAAGATTTAGTTTTGTGTTTTTGTGTCAGTAAAGATGTGAAAACAGGGGCCACGACCAGTTCTACAGGGGCACTGGCCCCCATTGGCCCCCATCTAGAACTGTCAATGGCTCTATAGTACAGCTTATAAATACTTTACTTTACTGTGCACAACACGTGAGGCTAATAGTAATAAATTTAATAGAATTTAATAATAAATTCTAATCCAGTAGCTAATGTTTCCTGGGATTGCTGTACATTTATATGCTAAATTAAAGTGAAATTACTTTAAATATTTTTCCACTTAATGAAAAAAAAATCCTTGGCAGTTAAATCAAACTAGATTTGATAATGTTCAGATTTAATTATTATTTGTTGCTACATTTACTGTTTGTTATGTTAGATTAAAATGTAATTATAATTAACTACTAAAACTTAACCCTAATGAAGCTTTTCTTGACATTTCATTTCAGTAACACCTGTTTAATCTCTGCTTCTATATTTCTTTTTATACTTGTTGGGAGTTTCAGTTCTCGATCTGAGGAAATATCCCCCTTTTGATTTGTGAGAATCACAAGAAGTCAATTCCTTTGTAGAGTCAAATCATTCTACCTTAACGTCATTATGTTTGCCTTCATCTTCTTGAGGTTTTGATGAATTTTTCCACCAACATCAGAATAAGTTCCCTTTTCCTGTTTTTCTTTAACACAAATGGATTTCCACTCTTCTTGTTTTCAGCTGTTTCAAAATAACATTATGAAACTTGCTGAAACTGCTGCTTAGAAGAGCAAAGGGCCTGTGAATCACTGGAACCTTGAAACAAGGATATAACTTTAAAAAAAAGATTTTGAGAACTTAACTGCTTATAGTTTGTAAAACAGAAAACTCTTGTTATTTGATTAACAGCTATGACTCATTTTGTGTTGGAATTTGAAGGGTTTTGTAGATGATGTTTCATTTCTTAATTCATGAGAAAGAATAAACAAAAGTTTCCTCTGCTGCACATTTTATAGTTTTATTAATGGCTCAGGTAACAGAAGATTCTGATTTAGAAGTAAAAATGATCATTTACTTTAAAATGTTGCATTATTCATTATCTTCACCTGCAGGTATAATGAAAGACAGACTGTGCGAGCTACAGAGCCTCCCCTGCCCCCCCTTAGAGGAGGAGGGTAGCCTCATTGGGAGCCAGATCAACAGCTCAGAGGATGAGGAGCTTCTACAGCAGGCCATCGTCTTTCAGGGCGAAGATGTGATGGAGAGCACCTACAAAGAGGCCCAAACAATGAGAAAGGAGATGCTGCTCCTCAAGTTGGATGTGAAGCGTCTGGGGAAGCAGAACACTCGCTTCCTGACATCTGTGAGGAGGCTGAGCAGCATCAAGAGAGACTCAAACGCGGTCGGCAAGAGCATCAAGGCGAGAGGGGAGGCCATTTATGCGCGGCTGCAAAAGCTGGGGAATCTGAGCAAGGAGCTGGATGAAAAACATGGACCTACGTCAGCTGTGGCTCGCATTGTGCGCTCGCAATACGTGTCTCTGACCAGCGCTTTCCACGAAGCCATTTCAGAGTACAACGAGGCTGAAATGATCCAGAGGGAAAACTGCAAAACCCGCATCCAGAGGCAAGCAGAGATCATGGGCAAGGAGGTGAGCAGGGAGCAGATAGACGAGATGATTGAGACAGGAAAGTGGAACATCTTCTCTGATAATCTCCTCCTGGAGGGGAGGACTGCCAGATCTGCTCTGAACGAGATAGAAAGTCGACACAAGGAGCTGCTGGAGCTGGAGAGCCGCATCAGGGACATCCATGAACTCTTCTTCCAGCTGGCCCTGTTGGTGGAGGAGCAGGGCTGCATGCTGGACAACATAGAAGCAAACGTCGGTGCCACTCAGGACTATGTCGCCAAGGCTGCAGATCGGATCAAGCAGGCTGTGAGATACAAGAAAGACAATCCATGCAAGAAACTTTTCTGCTGTTGCTTTCCGTGCTGCAAATGAGACTTTCTTCTCACAGCATTTTTTAAATCTATCTCTGCAGAGCGGGCTTCAACAAGCTAATCCAAGCTTTGGTTGGTGGCATGCAGGCCAGCAGGGGGCCCCCAAAAGAGCTGGAGTTCTACTAGATAATCAGTTTTCAGACATTTGCCTTTAAAATGATAAATATTTTTATTTTAAGTTTGGGGATTTGAGTGCTTCTAAAAGTTAAAAATTGTACACATACAAACACTTAAAAAAAAAATACATATATATATATCACTATATAAACATTTCTGCTGCACTTTTCTTGCAGAAAACAACAGCAAGAAAAGTGCAGCAGAGGTGAATCAGTCCAAAATGTCAGAAAAATAAGGTCTCAGTTTTGTTACAGCTTTCAAGAAATATTACGAATAGAAATTTAAGACCCAGCTCTGTTCATTAGCTGTATTTATTTGAAGTTTTGCTCTGCGTTGTCAGTATCCAACATCTCTAGTCTGAACTCGTTATCGTTTTTTTACTCTGCTGATTTAAGAAGAAGGAAGAGGCATTTCAAACCACAAACACATATGCAAACGCAGATAGTGCAATTTGTTTCTTACATTTCCTGATGGTTACTTGGATTCTACTTTAAATGGCGCCTACGCATCTGCTGTAAAGACCCTTTCTGCTATGTGCAATCACTTTCTGCTTTTTGAAAATATTTAAATGTGACCTGAAGCATAAATTAGAGCCTTCGGGTGGCTATTTTTTCACAGTCAAAGCATGAAACTGGAAATAAACGTTGCTTTTTGTTCCTGCTGCAGCTGCTGTTGTTCGACAGGTCTTTAGAAATACATCAAAGCCTCTAATTAGGGGAAGATATGTTTACATGCATTACGAAACTTTTGTGGGACCAGCCTAATTTATCAATAATCCTATTGTTGTTTGAGTCATCTGCACCGTTTTCAGACAGGGTGGCATTATCTTAAATCAATAATGTACAACAAAAAGCCGTCCCTCAATAGGTCAGCTTTGCTCATGACCCAGATCACTATGTTCACGTGTGTTTGCCGAGGCTGAGCAACAATAAACCAAAGACGAGCAGCTCAGAGGTGTTTCCGTTCATGCAGCAGGCCTTTTTCAGCACAATAGAGTGAGATGAAAATGTGTGACACGCCATCAACCCAGTTGTCAGCTGGTAACAGGCAGGTGAGTCAGATCAACATGGTGTTATGGCAGTTTTTAAAAAATGAAATGTCTCTGCTAAATGTTGAAATGAGTTTCTAGTCTGCAATGGTTGCACTTCCTTGATCAGCCGCCTTGTTGTGGTTTGCGTGTCTGTGTGAAGAGGGGTGGGGGTTTACAGGCACCGTGGCCAGCTTTACTTGAACCGTTGCACCATGACTTTAAAGTGTTGCCCAGCATCCCTCCATTACTGCTTCTCTTTTTCTTGATGTGACTATTTAAAGGGGAAAAGTTCTTGTGGGTTTGATTCCCACTACTGATGGGAAGTGTGGCTGCTGTTAAGTTGTGTGTGGGTTTATCGCCTTTCTATGTAAAAAAAAATGAAGGTCCATATTCTTAGTAAGAGCTTTTTATATACGGGATTGAATGTTGAGGTCAGATTTGTGAATAGCACATCTTATAAAATGATTTGATCTGTAATATTAAATTAAATCCCCTGTTATCAAATATTGTATTAACTTCTTTTCAGCTGATTTAAATTATGCTATTATACTTTTTTGTATTCTTTAGTCTGCACCAGAAAGAGGCTCAAAACTACAAGACAACAATGACTCATCTGCTTCTAAAAATAAACATCTTCGTACAAAAAGAATCAATAAATTGTGTGGATTTGGTGCCATCTAGCTGCAGATTTCTGTTCATAACTTTGCTTTTTCTTCTTTGGTTGTACTTTTCACATTCTGTCGTGTTAAACGTTAACTTTTATCATATTATGTTGGCTCTTAATGTTACTGACCACCAGAAAACGTGAAAAAAAAAAGTGTTATGAAGGGTTTAGTTGGTTAATCAGAAATCGGTTAATTTGGGGATAAAATCGTTTTTTGGTAGTTTTTAGAACCAATGATGCTGTTTTTGTTTCATCTGAACAAAACATTGTTTTTGTAGTTAAAATAAACATTTAACATATTGCCACTTTTCCATAAATGACACCTTTGTGAGGAACACGTCTCATAGTTATCCTATAAACAGATGGGATAACCATAACCAAAATATTTGGCTGATACAAAGAAGCCCATTTTAAATATATATATAAAAAAGATTTCTTTGATTAATGAAAACCAAGAAGCATCAAATTATCCAACTGAAGCATAAAAAAAAGGGTAGTTTTATTCCTTTTTTAAGAGTCAGTGAAGTTACAGCTTGTTTATGGTAATTATCAATGTTAAAACTATAGGTCAGGGCTCTTTTTGGACCATCCACAAGGGCTAATAATTGCTAAATATATATTTAACTATCTATATCAGTCTTAAAACCTTAGTTATACATTTTCACTACAGAATCAGTGCCATTTTTCTTAGCCAACTTCGAAATTATGGTATTTTTTCTATCAAATATTACCCTATAGAAGAAATGTCATGCTTCATCTTTATTATTTTGTTTTCTTTTTATTTTAAAAGCTAAAAATACAAATAAACTGTTGGTTGCTAAAGCTGGTTACAGATTTCCTATAACAGATATTTAACAAAAGTAATGGGTTGTGTTTTATTTCAAAAGTCCCGTAACACTTTGAAGCTCTAAACAACTTTTACTCAGCTGGTCTCAGGCCAAAATGACTCTTGGGATATGAAAGGTTGCAGACCTCTGCTGTGGGCGGAGAAATAAACATAACAAATGCATAAAAACTCTTTATTAAACAGCTTCAAAACAAGCTGCCGTACTTTGGTGTGGAAAAAAAACACTTCTACAGGAGTAAAAATAGAAGCTACAATACTAATGAAAACGTGGATGAAAACGTGGACGCACTTCAGAGGCAAAAAACTGGCTGCATTAAAAAAAACATTTCAGATGAAAACAAAACAAGTGGGATAAAAACATGCTAAAAAACTGAAGAAAGATCAACCCCCACTATACATACATATGTCTGTTTAAACTGGAACACTGGCCACGTGTGATGAAGTATAGCTTAAGTACCTGGTGGTTCAAGTTAAAAGAAAAGTGAAAAAGTTATTCAGGTGCTTAAATAGTTATAACAAAACATTTAAACAGTCCCCAGCTGGACTGATCAGTACAGTTTATCAAACTTTCATGCAGTAAGTGACAGAAAACACTAGTAAACCAACAAAAACAAACCTTTAGGATTTACAGTACATGCATTCATGTGCAAATCAATATTTCACATCTACGCCCAGCAGAGGCGGACTTCTTTCCAAATAAAAAGTACCTAAAAAAAAGTAAAATATACATAAAAAAACCTCAAAGATAATCATACATTAGGACATTCGCAAACACCTTTTAAAGTGAAAAACAAAAACAAATCCAGGGTGTTTTTAATAGCCGTTTTTTTTGTTTTTTGCTAACAAAAGGTTGGATAATGAATTGGGGGGGGGTAAAACAAAAGGCTTACTTTAGCAAACAACATCGCACTAACAAAATAATAAAAAGTATATTTTCAAACGGATCAGTACAGTCAGTTTCAATATTCCTGCACAACCTTTGCTTCCTACAGTTTGCTGAGCCCACACTGATCGGTAGCTTGACAATAACTCATCCTAAAACCCTGAGACGGCCTCCATTTCAACCCTCCTTAGACACAGTGGTTAAAAAAAAAAAAAATCTAAAGAAGTTTCTTATAAAAAAAGATGACAATAAGTAGTGATGTCTATAATTGTTGTTGGTTTTATTTCTTAAAACCTGGCCAGCAGGGTTTATGAGGTCGCACTTAGTGAAATCAAAGACACAATGTTTACACCGATCACTTCCATTTATCAAACGGCTCTGAATTGATTTCTGTAGTAAAAAAAAACCTACAAGTGTCTGCTGGTAACCTGTATATCTTAATAATAATAAAATACGCTGCAGAATAGTGTTCACCTTGACTAACACGGACAATTACCCAGAAGAATTATGACAAACGCTCCATTAGTGTACATGTGGTAATGTGTCAAACCTCAAACCCAGAGTCAAACCTACCACTCAGACAATGATGTCAGCGCACTTATACTGGTTAGCAGAAACCAAAGGTTTGTCGTCATTCCTGTAAAAAACCTGAAACCTTCAGCTCACTATTAATACATTCTTTTAACACTGCGACATGTCTGCATTTAACCAGATCGGGAGACGATATAAAGATACCAGTAATTGCTAAAAGCGATTCAGACGTCTTACTGAAACGACCTCTACTGTCTGTTGACTAAATAAAAAGCTAAGGCTATCTACCATGTGACAGAATTTGATTACGATAAAAAAAAAAAACTTAAGATGCACTAAGAAGTCAGATTGAGACAGACTTCAATAGCAGGTTCCCTTGAACACAATTCACATACGGGTCAAAGGCATTTATTTATATCTATAAAACGGGATTAATCTTGTAACGTCTTAATTATCTATTGGATTTAAATATGAATTGTCACAATTTGTAAGGGGTTGCTTGGATGCAATATTTCCTAAGGTAAAATAGTTTAAAGGCCATTTATGCAGCAAAAGATTTTTCCAAAAAGATGGACTTTTACCATTTTATATGTGCTTTCTGATCTAGATCCTTCTGATGACAGAAACGTGTGGAACATTAGTTTAATCAGAATGGATATCGAGACGGAAATAATGAGACATTTCAGTGTGGATTTTTCTAAATGTCACAGCCCTGATTTAAAACATCTTTATGAAAGAGTCTGCAAAAAATTTAGTTCTGTTATAGCTTAAAATAAAAAGGGATTAGCAGGGCAGACCTCACAGGAAACTGGAAAACCAGTATTGGTCAGTAAAAGCACAACTGGTGCATCTTTATGAAAAACAGCTAACGTTAAACCACCTGATTCAAAGCGCAGGAAAAATAAATCTGAATTTCCAAATGTTGAGTTGGCGACTTTGTTTTGTGTCAAAGAAAGTGAAGCAAAGAATATGGAGGAACTGATGATGTTTCATTTGTAGTTGTAGTGTTGTCACATGAATATTGATGTCTGTAAACAGTGAAGGAAATACAGGCGTAATAAGGTTCTCTTGGTCAGTAAGTAAAAAAAAAAAAAAAATGACCATCGCTGCTTATGCTACTGGTTTAAGAACGGATCGTAAACATCTTCCCTCTTTCGTGAGCTCTCTGGTGAAACACATGCACGGCAGAGGGATCGCTTCCTCCTGACGGGTGATGGTGTTGAACTTGCACTTCTTCAGGTGGTCGGCCATACTGGCGATGTCTGCGAACTTCCACTCGTTCACTGTGCCGAAGGCTGTGCTGAAGCGCCACACCTGACGGAACACAAGAAGAAGCCATTATCGCCTGACCAATATTTGCTTTTAATAACCAGGATTTCTGCATGTTATGACTTTCTAAAATAGTTACACTGTCAATGTAACCTATATCAATTTGCAAAGTTAACTAAAAAATACATTTATCATTAAAAACATCCAAACAATTAAACAAAAGCAATAAACTTGGTTTTCCAGCTCTGGCAGGTGACTCAGCTACTTTTTAATCTGTCTGCAGTCCATCCAAACACCCTGCTTTAAAACTATAATCCTATATACTAATCTTTATAAGTGTTGGTGACAGTTACTGAAATCCCAGTGTCCAAGTATGACTGCGTCACGATGAGGGTCATTACAAACGAAAGGAAATAAAGTATGTGGCCACAGAGGGGAACCATCAGAAATTACTATTTTTGATTAAGCCATTTTATTTATTTATATATATTTTAGGGATGGAACGGTTGATGAAAACCGCCCTCGAACCGCTCGACTCGATTTAGCGTGTGTTTATGCTTCGGTTCATGCGCTTGCCCCATTTTCTCATAGGCGGCTGCGTACACTCCAGAGCAGAAGGTGGCGGTACTGGCGCACCAAAACCAACCGCCAGTAGTATGTAAACAAGAAGAAGCGTAAGCAGCGAGCCAGGGTGTAGCAGAAAAAAAATCAGCGTTGTTGTGGAGAATTGTCGCGGGCGGCGAGTGGGAAAGAACAGGAGTTGAAGACACGCTACCAGCAGTGCACTTTTATAGGTCTGCTGTATGGGACCGCTTTTGCATTTAGAGTGACCTACGATGACGGGCGCGGAAAGAAAGTTGTGGATAAAGTGCAACAGTGTGCAAGCATTGTGCAACACGCTTTGTTTATGCTAACAGCAATGACCAACATGTCATGCTGACCCCCGAATCCCCATACTCCATCAGCGGCCCGCCTCGCTGCTTCCAGACCGCTGCAGCAAGCAAAGCCTACAGTTTCCACTGTGGCTCCCGGCCCGCTCTGAGTTCCTTGGAGATCGTAGGAGAGCACGCATGCCAGATTATTAAATTCAAAGCAGCAAAATGAGGCATACGGGAAATGATCCATGGTTTCCGCTAATCATTAAAAATAATTACAATTTATTAATTTTTGGGATTTTTTCATTAATTTCATTCATTTTATGGGATTTCGCATTGTAACAATCAACATATACCCCAACCGAAAACCGTGACCACGAAACCGTGAACCTAACCTAATCCTGATTTTGTGAACCGCTCCACCCTAATTTATATATATATATATATTTTTTTTATTACTACGGACTTGGTTTTACAATACAATAGTATAAGTATGACATTGGAACATTAAAGCCCTTTGCAACATAAATGGACAGTAGTGTTTCGGTGGTAGACTGATGCAGCCATGCATCACAATCTACAGGATTTATTCTACATTCTGTTTAAGGCCCTCAAGGCGACTTTGCGAAACAGGAGCTGTGGTTCTGAATTCTGTAGTGGAAATTTACTCTTCTGTTCCAACATTTCTTTTTTCCCTATTTCTACAATGGCTCTAATATTCTGTCGTCAAAAAAGGGGGACAATGCATTAGAGTTTGATTATAAATAGTTCAGGTAATTTAGAGGGCCCAACAGGGCCCAGACTTGAGCTTTGCAGTTGCCTGCAATAGTATTTTACCCACTTTAGTTTTAAAATATTGCTCCCTTCATTAGGTTGGTTGATTCCTTTGCAACTAAAAATATTTTGACTCAAACCCAGTGCAGAAAGCTAAAAACTGTAAAACATGAAAAAAAGCAGTTCATTAAGCCTTAAATTCCCCAGCCAGAGCTACAGATCAATCTAACGCCACAACAGCATTTCTATAATAGAAGATAAACAAAGAAATGCAAGACCTAACTGAAGACAAGCCGTTCTCACCTTGTGAGTTATTTGCCATGAAGGGGAGCCATCTTCCCGGCGTTTCTTCTCCCACAGCAGGACGACCATGCCACGCATCTGAAGCAGACTAGCGCACACATCCCTCATGGTGCGAGATACTCTGGAAAGCTGGCAGAGACTGAAGCTGTCGAGGAAGCTTGCTATGTGCTGCAAAACCTCAAAAGGAAGGCTGCTAAACTGATCACACTGAAAGTCCACGCGGCGGGTCTTTCTGGAATGGTTGTCTCCAGTTTTCAGAGGCAAACCGGGCTTCACCCCGAAAGAACCCAGGTGTCTGTCATGGATGATTCGAAAGCCCTGAACGGACGGACAGAAGCGTCTCTGGGAGTAGGTGCAGCCGTAATAGGCCAAGGGGCAGCGCTGCTCCATCCAGCCGTTGAGGCCTGCGTGGATGTCCCCGTGAACATTTTTAAAGTGCGACGAAAACTCATCCCGTCGGAAAAGCTGCCCGCAAACGAACGTGAACATGGAGCGCTGTTTAGTTTGGTATCGTGCGACACATTCGAGCACTAGGTCTAGCCGGAGCGTGTGGAAAGGGCTGGGGTTGGAGAGCTGCGGACTGGCGTGGTCACAGGCCGAGGCAGAGGCGATGTCTCCCACCATGGTGTTGGTGGCGAGAATGGCTGAGGGGAAGGAGAATGTCTGAGTACCAAAGTCGATGTGGTAGCCATCAACAAACCTGCTGTCTGAGATCCCTCTGCCTCCTGGAGAATCTCCCAGGCAAAACAGCAGGGCTGCAGTAATGAGGTCAATACCGTGGAGGCCCATTGGGTCCTCCTCCACCTCCAGATCAGACGTGTCGACCGCTTTGTCCTCCATTTTGGCTCTAAACAAGTAAGGGTCGGACAGCAGGGCTCGGTGGCCATTAAATGTAAACATACTGATTCCTCTGAGCACATTTACGCCCTGCAGTTCACGCTTCAAACACCTATACCTGAGTTCGGGTGGTAGCTGCTGCAAGAAGCTATTTCTCACATGATCAGACACCAGGAATGGCATTGGAGGTGCGAGTGGTACCTGACGAGCAGCAGGAGGCTCTGGTGCTACAAGAGGCAAATAATCCTGAGGGATCTGTTCCCAGACAAGGTCACCATTTTGAATTGGTTCATTGGTTAGATCCTCTTTTTCTTCAAAATTCAACTCCACGAAATGTCTTTCTTCAGACAAGGTAACCGCATCATGGTTTACATCCGTTCCCACGCTACAGTCGACTCCACCCACCGCTCCCAGCTCACACTCTGAATCACAGTCACTCTCATGCATTTCTACATTCCCCCCACCTTCAGCAACATACACACATCCCCCATTCGCCCCATTAGGGAGTTCTCCATCCGAATCAGTCTTTTCACCGTTTATATTTTCAACAATTGCACCAATGTTGTTGGAATTAGCGAGGATGTCCAAGGCAGCTGCTAAACTCCTAGTGGTCTCCACTGAAGTTCTGTATAGGTTGCTATAAGTTTCTTCCTCCATTTCTACCATTTCGTTGTCCAACAGTGACTCTGTAGCCATTTTATCAGTTCCACCCGTTCCTTTGTCTCCATTCTTTGACACGCTGGTCGTAACTTTCAGCGACTCCAACAGCATCCTCTGATCCTGAAGGGCCAAAGCCATGTCCAGCTGCTCCACCTCATCAAAGTCTTTGCTCAGGTTTTCATAGGACTTGTGATCGGCATAGCTCACAGGCCACCGGTTCCACTCCATAGTGCAACAAACTATACTGGCAGGGCATGTCTCCAGATGCTGCGCCATTTTGATTCTCGGGACAGTAAAGGGGCAACCGAACCCACTGTTAAGGCAAGGCAGTCTTTCATAAGGACACAGGAGCCGATGTTCGTCCAGCTTGCAGGAGTGAAAAACTGCCCCGCAAACTAGTGGACAGCCGACCAGATCGCAGGAGACGCCAGGCTCCGATCTGACCATGCACCGTCTGTTGATGCATTTAAGGCAGTGGGGATGAAGGTTCTCCATTTTAGCTGTAGTTTCTCGCTGCAGCAGGGGAATGGGGTCAAAGGTTAAACCCTGAAATCAACAATAACACAAAAGGGATTAAAAGACGATTTTTCACAAACAAAAAAAGAAGAGATCTTAAAGGAATAGTACACCCAAAACATGATTAGCCTTCATTTTCTAC
>JAGKQL010000009.1:5441625-5471606 GCA_018398635.1 Cyprinodon brontotheroides | reverse complement strand
GGTGTTCAGGTTCTTACTAAATACCTCTTAGTTAATATTCTGGCTAATCAGGATTTTTCAATAGGGGTATTTCAGGTTTGTTGACGACCTCTTGTAAAAGCTTGAAATTTCCCATTAAGAGCGCCAGAACTAAGCTTTTGTTCAAAGTCTTTGGTATTCAAACAACTTGCCAACACCTTCTTGAACCACAAACCCATTAGGAAGACCACAGCTTATATGTTGTTACCAGGCAGGGTTTACAAGTGTGAAATGATTCTAAAATATTAAAAAATCCACAAAACGTTTTACTTTCATATAAAAGGTATAAAGTATAATAATTGGTCAAGTCTTTGATGCAGCAGACATGCGAGTTACGCAAACACAGCTGGCAGCTTAGCAATCAGATTAACGTAAACAACAACAGCCGGTGTAATGCGTACCCAACATGTTTCAAAACGGTCTTCAATTATTTTACTAGAAAGATTAGAGGAACAAAAAGTTACATTTTCCATAAAAATGCTACAGAAAAAGCGGTGAACCGACTGGAAAGAAAACTTTTTTAAACTAAACAACGCAGGAATGTTAGCATTAGCTTCTACAACTCTCCCATCAGTTGTTAGCTCACCGGTAGCTTCAGAGGGAAACCTACCTGGGTGGCTGCAGTCTCTGGGCTCTTTATATGGTAAGAATATTCTTTGTATATGTCTTCTGTTGTTTTTGAGGAACAGTTAACTATAACTATCTATAAACAACTTAAAGTAGTAAAAAATAAAACTTTAAATCTTCTATAACGAACTGGCGGCGGCTGGTTCGGTTGGTCTGGGTCCTTTGGTTCTCTCCGGGTGATGATCCTGGTTTGGGACGTCGCAGCTGTACGTCATCACGTAAAGTGACCCATCACATTTAGCTTTATGGGTGATGTATGGCAAGCCGTTATAAAATACAACCATACCAACATATGTCGATAAAATAAACCAGTCCATACAATAACACGATTACTTGTTTCAGGTGAAAATAACACTAAAAAAGGTAACTCTGGTAAATCTAATAGTCAATTAATGCCAAAGTTTTTTTTTCTCTCTGAAAAAGATTTTTATATTCTATGGTTCCTTTTTGCTTCCTAATTATTTAGAATATCTGAATATTCTAACAGTCATTTGAGGGTTGAAGGATTTTGTGTAGTGTTAAACTTTCAAAAGGTATTGAGCAGAATTTTTGCAAAAAAGCTATGAATATTCCTGGAGGTGAATGTGTACTAAATAGAGGCATTTAGGGGGATACTTAGATCTACGTGCCATTTACATACACAATGTTTACTGTAGAATTGAGGCCATGCCCACCATCATTCACCTTGAATTCTTCCATAGCATGCACTGGCAGGCTCTGACTCACTTGGCCCTCGCACGCTGAAATTAGGACCGGCCCTCCTGGCCCAAAGCACCTACCTGTGACAATAAATAAATCAAGGATCTTAAGAAGTAATACAATGTTAACTACTTTAATGATGCATGCAGTATAGCCCTTCCTTAGTTGCCATGCACATTCTTGTGACGGTTTGCATATGGTGTAATTTTCTATTTCTTCAAACTGTAAAATCCTTGCAGCAAAACAAATAATAATAAAACTAAAATACTTTCTTTAAATTAAACTATGATGTTCCTCTTATATTTGGTGAACATGTGTTTGAATATTTTGTAAAAATATGTTGCGGTGCATGATGGGGTTTTGCATTTGTTTGCATTGTTCCATTTCATTGCCCACATGCCTCCTAGACTCACAGTGAATGATGGACACACCGCTGAGCTTTCATGTATTCATTCTTGAAGAAGTGCCTGTCTGCCTCTATATTGTATTGTTTTATGTTGGGGGTCCATAAATGGGCTGATATAGATAAAAAAAAAAATGCCAGGGCCGATAATCGTTCCCAGTCCGAGCCTGCGCGACAGTGTGATCATTAGCACTACTGAGGCCACATTTCAGAGAACGAAAGCAAAACATTTCAGTCTGTTTTCCACATAAAAGTTTTTATTATGTTTATGATCTCAGAGTCCTGTATTACATTTTGCTCTTTGTTCTTAAAATCTAGTTTTTCTCTGTTCTGTACACCGCTGCACTGCAAGAAAAATAATTTCCCGCAAGGGATTAATAGTGATTCTGATTCTGAGATGTTTCTAGTTTAGAATATTTCCAATATTATACTTTCAACAAATAGTTTCAGGAAATTATATACTCTTTTGCTCTCCTAATGACTTCAAAATTATGGCTCTCTAACTGTGTGCCAATAGCGCACCTTGGAATGTCTGTAGAGGAAAGAAGCACCAATAATGAAAAAAAAAAAAGAGCAATTCAAGTTAAAACCTCAAAAAAAAGGTATAGTGGAGATCATTTCCAAACCATGAGTGATTGGCAAACAATGCCAAGTGTCATTAAACAAAATTAATTACAGATGGCTAAAAAGTCTAGAATTTAGTCACAAAGGAAGGGAGAACTAGGTTTCCAGTACAAGTGTAAAAATGAATGGCTTGCCATACATGGACACCACGCTATGGCTGAGGTACTGAAATAGACAGCCTGGGGAAATACCCTGAGTGTTTTAAAACATATATCTAAAATAACTTTAATGTGACTTTAGGCAACTTCAGGACAAAGAAACATTTGACATGTTTATTTTACACGATCAGCTCCTTTGAATTCTCAAAACAAACACAAATTAGTTTTTGTTTTTTATTAAAGCTGCTAAATCACACTCTCTGAAATGTAAAAAAAAGAGAAAAAAGACGAAGTAATTTTTGAAAAAAGAATTTAAAAATCACAAACAAAAAACAAACTTAGCGTTCATTGTTAAAATCTGTACACTTTAGTTTTTCTCTGTCCAGTTGTTCAGTAAAGGCCTCCTTTCATGAAGCCACCTCAGAGATGTGGTGAATATTAGACAGCGTCAGCTGTGCCTCCTGTGCTGGATAGAAACGTCTGGAGCGAAGCCACAGCCTCCCAAACACCCCGGTGATGAACAGCAAGATGACCAGCAAACCTCCAAGGACAAGTGTCTCTACTGGAGGGATACCGCTGGGATCTACAGGGAAACGTGCATGGTTGAAACATCCTCCATATGAACTCTTTCAACTTTATAAAGTGACCAAATTACAAAGATTGTAAAGCTACGCACTCGGATCTGGTTTTTCACTGGCAGTGAAAAGTCGTCTTATAGGCCCGTAGGACACTGTGTGGGATGATGGGATGTCTCTCCGTATCCTCAGAAAACCATCTGCAGTGGTGCAGTTCTGTGCAGCAAATGTAGAATAAAAACAACTACAGTCATTAAATTGGATGAAACATTTCCAGTTTTAGGTCACTGTTATAGTAAAAAAAAGCTTCTAAAAGATAAGCTATTTTTTTTTTTTCTTTCTTACATACAATGCTTTCTTGTGTACTATAGGAAGAGGATAAGGGCCACTGTAAAAAAAAAAAGTAAACTGATTTTTAAATTTTATTTATTTCAAGAAGTTTAACATGGGAAAAAAGTCAAAATTCAATGCGATTGGAGTCAAGAATTCTGAGAAAAAAGAATCAGAATTCTGACTTTAATCTCCAAATTCTGACTGAATTCTGACAATAAAAAGTCAAATTCTGAGATTGAAGTCAAATTCTGATTAAATCAGTCAGAATTCTGAGATTAAAGTCAAGAATTCTGACTTTTTTCTCAGAATTCTGAGGATTAAATCTCAGAATTCTGTGTGATTACAGTCAAAAGACTTGGGAATTCTGACTTCCCAATCTCAGAATTCTGACTGAATTCAGGAAGTGAGAATAAAAGTCAGAATTCTGAGAAAAAAGTCAATGTAGATTCTCGAGATTAAAGATCAGAATTCTGACTTTAATCTCAGAATTCTGCCTGAATTCTGCAGAATAAAAAGATAGAGAATTCTGAGATTAAAGTCAGAATTCTGAGAAAAAGATCAGAATTCTGAGATTAAAGTCAGAAATTCTGAGAAAAAAGATCAGAATTCTGAGATTAAAAGATTGAGAATTCAGAATTCTGACAATAAAGAGTCAGAATTCTGAGATTAAGAAGTCAAGAATTCTGAAAAAGTCAAAATTCTGAGAGATTAAGAAGTCAGAATTCTGAGATTTTTCTTTCAGAGATTAAAGATCAGAATTCTGAGATTAAAGAATCAAGATTCTGACTTTAATCTCAGAATTCTGAAAGAATTCATTCTCAGAATTCTGAGTCAAATTCTGACAAAAAGTCAGAATTCTGAGAAAAAGTCAGAATTCTGACTTTAATCTCAAATTCTGACTTTAATCTCAGAAGTACGAAGAGAGATTAGGAAGAATTCTGAGATTAAAGTCAGAAATTCTGAGAAAGAAGTCAGAATTCTGAGATTAAGTCAAAATTCTGACTTTAATCTCAGAATTCTGACTGACTTCTGACAATAAAAGGTTTCAGAATTCTGAGAAAAAGTCAGAATTCTGAGATTAAAAAAAATTCTGAATTTAATCTGAGAATAAAGTCTGAATTCTGACTTTAAAAAAAAAGTCCAGCATTCTGAAATTAAAGTCAAGAATTCTGAAAAAAGTCAAATTCTGAGATTAAAAGTCAAATTCTGACTTTAATCAGAATTCTGACTGAAATTCTGACAATAAAAAGTCAGAATTCTGAGAAAAAAAGTCAAAATTCTGAGATTAAAGTCAAATTCTGACTTTTTATCTCAGAATTCTGAATTCTGACAATAAAAAGTCAGCATTCTGAGATTAAAGTCAGAATTCTGAGAAAAAGTCAGAATTCTGAGATTAAGTCAGAATTCTGAGAAAAAAGTCAGAAATTCTGACTTTTTTTTTTACCATACTATACTGAAATAAAATAAAAAAACAGTTAACTTTTTTTTTTTTTTCCAGTGGCCCTAATACTCTTCCGTACTTGTGTGATGTCACAGAAAAATCTAAATAAATAAAGCACAATATCAGGAGGAGAAATGTTGATATCCACAAATATGATTTCTTTTATGATTTATTTATAGACACCATTTCCAGATACCTTAATTTGTCCATTTAAATATTTGTGTGCCAATATAAGCACACAGTGGGGATATCTGGCCATAAATATATTTAGGAAGGGTTTTATTTCCAAGAGTTGAATGCATTTTGGCGCTAAATGTACATATTACCCATTCTCCATAGAGAAACAAGCCCGCTTGATAATGATAAATATATGACAGCTGGGAAGTCATAGCTGAAGAGGTGTTAGTTAGCATGGTGGATGACAAACAACCGGTTACACAAATTGTGTCTCGTTTAAGGAAAGACATATTCTTACAGCTTTAATACAGTTCTTCCTGTTCAAATTTATGCAAACGTTTTCTTCTCTTTCCTTTCCTTTAGATGCTATATATATATGCATATAAGTGTGTATAAATATATATATACATACAGTATGTTGTATGTAAATCTATTTAGTAGCTGTGTAGTTTACTGGATTCTCAAGTCAGTGGATTTGAAATAAGGAGTGCTAAAGTATCAGGCTTGATGAGTCTATATTACATTTAGCAGAGCACTCGTCTGAGCTGGCTGACTGTCACCCTGGGCTGTGTGTGTGTAACTGGACTCACTCACAGGTTTGCACACATTCGGGTTGCTGTGGCAGATCTGGACGTTGCAGTGCAGGAAGACATAAGTGTAAGAGCTGCCAACAAACTTGAACATTTGGATCCTGAACATGGCCTCTGGACCCTCACCGTTCTTCAGGACACTGAGAGTCTGCTTGTTGGCCAGCACTGGACAACTGAGAAGGTGTAAAAAAAAAGAAACGATTGGAGCTAAAACTGGATAGTTAAGAAGGTTTTAAATATGTTTATTTTAAAGCATCATAAACACCAGTCACCAGTCCTGAGGTAGATAAATCTCTTGGTGTCTTAATGCTGTATAAATCTAGATGAACTAGTCACTGAGGCTAAAGCTAATGGCTAAGTTCAACTGTAAAATCATTACATGTGAGTTGGGAGAATATTTATATAAAGATTTCTGATTATTTCTGAGGAAAACAGAGATAAGAGACGATGCGTCACCAATGTTTTAAAAGTTCACCAGAAGGCTAAAAAATACTACAATGGTTTGAGTGATTTTTTTTCCATTTGCATTTTACAAATCTTTTTTTTTTTTCCTCACAATTACTCTGACTGCTTTTATTGTTTATTTATTGTTTATTATTGAATGTTGTTCTCTTTTCATTACGGTAGTTGTTGATGCAGGAAGAATATTTGGCCAAACTTCTAACTCCATTTCTCATCTAAATCGGACAATGTTCATATTAACCACTTTAATGTTTTAACCTCTTACACCCTCAGGGGTATAAATAAATTTCTGCCTGACAAAACACACAAAAGTAAATCACTTATAGCCTCACAGCTATTAGATTTAGGAAGAAACTTTTGGTAATGCGCCTGTAAAGGTAAGATGTCATAGAATGATTTTCTGGTGTCAACACCATTGTAGCTTTGACCCTGCCTGAAATATTAGGACAAAATACAAAATATTTTGCTTTTGAACCTCGCCAAAATTTACTGCTTTGAAATAAAACATTGCAAAAACACTACCAAAATATTATTTATAGCACAAAAAGTAGTACAGACTTTTAAATCTAAATGTTGTGTAAAAAAATACACCAAATTTGGACCTCAATCAGATGAATCATATTTATTTTAGAATGGTATTAGCAGAGATGGCAAAAGTACTCACTTTCCATACTTGAGTAAAAGTACAGATACTTGTGTTAGAAAATACTCTGGTAAAAGTGGAAGTACTGATTAAACTTCTTTACTCAAGTAAAAGTAACAAAAGTACAGGCTTGTAAATTTACTTAAAAAAAATAAAAGTAAAAGTAGAAACCACTTTTTTTTCATGCCGCTGCCTACATTTTTAAATGAATGTCTGCCAATAGGACTAGATCTCCGTTGTAAGTGTTCATTTCCAATCATCTCCGTCGTCCATGCTACTATGCTAGCACCACTTGCATACACCAAGCTGCAATGATTTTGTCGCTAATGAATGTACCGTACGAATCTGTCGATTCCTCTTGTAGTGGTCCAAATGCAACGTAGATTCCCATCCAATTAGATTGAATTTGGTTGTATTGATGGCGTGAAAAATAATAACAGTAACCTACGTGAAATGATTCAAAACTAAAGTAACTTAAAACAATTTTTTAAATGTAAGGAGTAGAAAGTACAGATATTTGTGTAAAATGTAAGGAGTAGAGGTAAAAAGTCACCATAAAAATAAGTAGTAAAGAAAAGTAAAAATATCAGCAAAATGTACTAGAGTACAGTAGCGAAGTATTTGTACTTCGATTACTTCCCATCTCTGCATAGTAAGTGAGGAATTTCTTAACTGGCCGGAGGCCATTTTGGCACATTTATCCAAAAATGTCACCAAACTGTGCCAAATGTGTTTTACATGAATATTGGGGTTTTGTTAAAATTAATTTAGGTCATTTGTGAGGCAGCTGGACCCACCGGTGGGTCCGTAGGGTTCTAGGGGTTAAGCTTCAAGTTGTTTTTTTTTAGGACACTTGTCTGTCATATAAATTGTTAAACTCAAGCCTCAGAGTCCTGCTAATCTGGATTTAGAGTCCATGATGACGGTAAGACAGGTAGGTAAGATATTATCTGCTTTATAGAACCTCATCAATTCTGAATTTTTCATTGAAGTTGATCTATTTAAGCTTTTATCATTACTGGATGTCATCAGCTAATATCCTTCTTCTTTCTCTGGCATTGTGAAATCCACAGTGGCTCACAGCTTCGCTGTCACTAACAGCAGCAAATACTACCCGGTTGTCAAGGACATGCACAGCTGTTCAACTGAAACGCATGTGGCCTCTCAGACTGGAGTCACATGACCTGGCTTTGAGATTTGTTGTCTGGCCAGATCTCTAGGCAACAAATTCTCTTATTTCAGATTTCAACAGCACTGCTGTAAGACGACTTAGAGCTTGTTGCTGCAATAACACTGAAATAGAGTGTAACACAAACCAGCTTCTCATTTAATGACTCTGTCTTGCTCAAATGTTTACAGCTGTAGAAAAGCAAGTTGAGATGAAAATGTTAAGAAATCATTCCATGATTATGGTAACTACCTGTCTCTGATGAAGGTGTACTGGATGTTGCCATAAGGATCGCTGGTGGGCGTGGCCCAGCATCTCTCCAAACGCAGCATCAGATGAGCTGGTATCTTTGAAAAAGGGAAGGTTGAGTGACAATCAAGCTATCCTGAAGGCATGCCAAAACACGTTTCATGATGTGTTGTGAAATGATGAGTCATTACACGTAAACAACAGCTGGTCCAAGGGGCAATAACAGACTAGAGATGATGTTCCAACGTTCTCACATGAGTGTCTAGTCACGACTGGAGTGTTCCAAGATTAGTTAGGACATCAAACCGCAAGGCATATTGCTTAACGTTAGCAGGTTTAAAATAATGATAATAATCCTAAGATAGTTGTCAATGCCAAGCATGCATGACCTACTTTCATCGTTATTTGACTTAACTGGATTTTCTTTACATTATGGGCAAGGAAATAAATACAGGACATTTTTCCTGGGTAGTCTGGGTAAAAAAACTGCAAACTGTTGGGTAAAAATAAATCGAAATAACAAACATTTATTGTTGCTGTTGGTAAAATTGTCTAAAGAACACTATAATAAATAAATCTTTAATTACAGTACCATATTTTCACACTGAAAAGTTTTTTGAAAAAGAAAATTACTCACTATAAAAAGGATATAACTGTTTAAACTAAATAATTAGTGGCTTGATTACCGCATTACCCCTAATACTATCTCCCCATATTTTTGTTGTTGTTTTTTTTTTTTTTTTACACATTTTACAGTTAATAAAGGGAGGGGATATCTGATAATTCTGATAATTGTTTATTCTTTCTAGATGCTCTAGATTCTGGGCTCCTCTTTAACTGAACCCACATGTTTTAACTAAGATTTAGATCTTATGGTCAAAGATTTGATTAAATGTTTTAAAGCATTATCATGCTGAAAGAACAATGTCTCAATCATGTTTTTTAAGTGCATTTAGAGGAGAAACAGGCCCACAGCATCATGGATCTTCCCTGTAACTTAGCAGGAATGATGAGGCACTTTTCCTCAATTTATCCATTTGTTTTACACAAAACAAAGGCACTTTTGTTATCAAGAAGCTTACATTTTAGTATTATCTGACATTTAGTATTATCTGGTTTTAGTTAAACTAGCAGGTTTGAGAAAAGCTGAGATGTTTTCTTTTCTTACAGAAGGATGAAAAATTGTTTCTGCAATCAATCAAAAACAACCAGTTGCATGTAGACAGCCTCCATCGGTTATTACTGAGAATCCATGACTCCCTGCAGCAATAATGAGTTTAAATCTGCCCACTGTGTGGAGTGAAAAACTAAACATGGTTCCATATACTGCTAAATAACATTTAGAGATAAGAAACTGATCTCTTTCTCATGTCATAAATATACTGTTCATAAATTTCCAATTTAAAGATCCTAGAATGTCAGATCAACTTTATAGTAATGCATATAATAAAAAAAAGGGACAGACGTTTTTTATTGACGGTATTAATCATTAATATATTTATCTCCATTGAACAAATTTCCTTAAAGAGGAAATTTCTTTAAATAAAATGCTTGTATTACAGTGATTTTAAGATCTTTATCAGTGATGCACAGATACCATGAAAACTTTCA
The DNA here is from genome assembly GCA_018398635.1 of Cyprinodon brontotheroides. Classification (NCBI taxonomy): domain Eukaryota; kingdom Metazoa; phylum Chordata; class Actinopteri; order Cyprinodontiformes; family Cyprinodontidae; genus Cyprinodon; species Cyprinodon brontotheroides. Next base: position 5,461,888 of record JAGKQL010000009.1, on the reverse strand, counting down.
CAAAGACGTTTTCATTTAGTGTGAGAGAAGGCATGGTCGTCCATCTGTTCTCAAAGGCTTCATCTTTGTACAACAGCATTGAAACTGAGAAATTCCCCTCCTCAGTACTTAGAATGATGCTTCTGAGAAATCAGAAACACACAAAACAAGAAGAAAAACCTTTAAAATGCTTTCATTTAAAAATCAGATGTCGGGGAAAAACAGGTTTAAACACTAACCTTAGGTCCACTCGGATCATGTTTTCGTTGTTAGGTTGCTGCACCATGTAGTTTATGGGGTAGCGGCACACAAATGTGATGTTTATGTAGTTCCTTGTGATGACGTCTGAATAGTTGTTGTGTATAGTGTTGATGAACATAATGTGCGTTTCATCAGAGACCTATGGAGAGATCAAGAAACCCTAAATTCAGGGCAGTCGTTAAATAAGAGACATTTTCATCATGTTTTAAGTTAGAGGCACGCTGAGGAGAGCAGGTATTTCCGAAAGTATTCGTACTCTGGAGTTTTTTAAGTTGCCAACAGCCACATATTTTTGCAGAAGTTTATACACTGCAAAATAATTTAATCTATATAAGTCATTTTTCTAAAAAAGAGGGATTTTTTTCTTGAATCTATGAGGTAAGTGAGACACTGAAAAAAAAGGTGTAACAAGACAATTTACATTTAAAATAAGAAAAAACAATTGCATCGTCTTATTTCAAGAGCATATTATCTAATTATCTTATTTTAAGAGCAAATATACTCATTCCATTGGCAAATAATCTTATTTGCCAACTTAAATTAAGGGTAAATACTCTTCATTTAAGATTTTTTTATTTTTTTTTTTTGCAGTGTAGGGGTTTTGCGAGATTTGAAAACACAAATTCAATCATAACTGAAGGTAAAATGATAGCCTATGTAGTTTTCAATAAAAAAAGATCAAATATAGGGTGTATTAGCATCAGTGAAACGGCGTTATTATGGAGACCAAGAAACAGCAGGCAGGTCAGGAAGGAAATCATGCAGGAGCTTAAAGAAGAGTTTGGCTATAAAACTAGTTCCTCATCTTCAAACATCTCAAGTTAGACTTAGACAAACTTTATTGTCATCTTGTATTCACAGAGTGTATGCAAAACGAAATTTCGATGCATACAGCGTTTCGACAGTGAATGAGCAGCTTACAACAGAGAAATGAACATTACCATTTATAAAGTGTAGCAGTTATAAGAATGTAAATGGTGTAGGAGAAAAGGAAAACAAGTTTAAAGTCATTGTGCAAAAGTTGCTTCAATTAGTGATCCAAAAATGAAAAGGTATACCACAACTGCACACATCACAAGACAAGGATGTCTATCTAAACTGTTAGAGAAAGGAAAGGAAAGTATAAATTAAATATATCAAGAGACTCCCTGTTCTTTAAAGGAATAGTACACCCAAAACATGATTAGCCTTCATTTTCTACTCACCCCATGCTGAACAACACTCTGGAGTACTTTTTGATATCTCAAATGCATCTGGAATCTGGGAGGCTTCTTTTCTGCTGACATTCCAAATAATGTCTATGAGGCCCGAGGCAGAAAGGTCCATAAAGTCCACAAAAAGCGTGTCAATATTCCTCCATACTGCTGGGTCCAATGTATTCCAAGTGTCCTGAGTGGGTAGCGTCCAGAATTTACTCGAAAGCGAAGTCATTTAGAATGTTTTTAGAGCATAAACAGTAGTGTATAAGATTTCCTAAAAGCGCGTCCACGAGTCTACTCCGAAACAGCGGCAGACCAAAACCAGATGAAAGTCGCATTCAGCTGCGGCAAAGAATCATGCTCTTCCTCAACACTGAAGTCCTCAGACATTTTTCTTTCGTTGTTTCTTTCTTTGCACAGGTAAACAGCACATTTCTTCATATACGCTTGCATTATCGGCAGAGCAGACGCTGAATGCGCACTTTCATCTTGTTTGGTCTGCCCTGGTTTCCGTAGACTCGTGAAAGCGCGCTTTAGGAAATACTATACACTACTGTTTATGCTCTAAAACATTCTAAATGACTTCGTTTGAGTAAATTCTGGATTGCTACCCTCTCAGGACACTTGGAATACATTGGGCCTTGAGCAGTATGGAGGAATATTGACACGCTTTTTGTGGACTTTTATGGACCCTTTCTGCCTCGGGCCATAGACCTCCATTATTTGAATGTCAGCAAGACAGCAAGAAGCCTCCCAGATCTCCAGATGCATTTGAGATATCAAAAAAGTACTCCAGAGTGTTGTTCAGCATGGGGGTGAGTAGAAAATGAAGGCTAATCATGTTTTGGGTGTACTATTCCTTTAAGGGAAGATGGAGAATAACAGATGAGGTTCCACTAATCTGTAATTTATGGAAAAGAGGCAGGAAGTCAGCAGAAGTAGCCGTAAGTCATGCTGGTAATAAGGTAAACATGAGGAAGATGCTGCTCTAGTTAAATAAAACAACAACCAAGAACAATATAGAAGGTAAAACCTAACTCTGTACATCACAATGAGCAACATATCCTATAATGGCACATGGTGGTGACAGTATGATGATGTGGGGAAGTTTTTCTTCCGCAATGATAAGCCAGATGGTCAGAATTGGGTAAGAATGTATTCCTTACTTAACATTCAGCCAGTGCTACAATAAAATGGTGTACATTATGAGATTGGCCTAATCAAAGACCAGATCTAAATCAAGCTAACAATCTTTATTCGATATGATGGAGACATGGCAAACAGACCTGTGTTTTGAACAAAGTGTTGGTTCAGAGGGGCTATTGCGTATAAAAAAAAAAAAAAAACAACAAAAATAATAAAAAAAGATGTTTAAATGACCTTAAACTTCATTAATAGTCATATTTTCTTTTCAGTCTGTCCTATTCAAGCTCAATAAATCACTGTTTAGATCATCCTGTTATATATTTTAACACTTCTGTTGTGAGATATAGGAAACATTGCTTTGAAGCAAACCATAAGAACTACTTACATCTCTCACACTGAGAATTAAATTCCCTCTGGTTCTTATTAGAGATTTAAAGGCTCCACAATGAAATATCACAGAGGACGTAAGCAGGGCTGCATTCATGTTACAATGAAAATACGTAACCCATCAACCTAAACATCCCATCTTCTCTTTCCAGACAACAAAGTTTCCAAAGCGGTTTGGTCAAGGTGAAAGCAGCACTGACAGCTGCAGCAGCTGTAAAATGAAACATATAATCCTGTGTGCAGGCTTACTTTCGTCAGCTGCTGTGCAGGAACCTTATAAAACACCGAGGTGGAGCGCTGGCAGGGTTTGCTTCCCCGATAAAAGCTGCTTTAACCTTTGGCTTGCTTTTTTTTTAAGAAACCTTAAAACATTCCAAGTGAGCAGTTTAAGAACTGAATGCCGCAGCAGGGATTTAGAGCTCTCTAAAGCTCATAAAAACAACTGGAAACGCTCTGTGCTTTCCCACCTTCCAATTCAGTGAACTTTAATAATGATTGATAATTTAACTTTATTGATCTCACATTAGAGAAATTTATCTCTGCATTTAACCCATTCCCTTGGGGACCAGTGGGCTGCCATCGTGGGGCGCAATTGGGGGTTAAGGGTCTTGCTCAGAGATCCAGAGTGGCAGTGAGACTTGAACTCAGAACCTGAGGATTCCAAGCTTTTTGCCCTAACCACTAGGCCACCACTCCCCCACAAATTCACTAAATAATCAGTGCATTTCATGAAATTCTATGTAGACATTCAAGGTCTTATTCCTGGTTTGAGTAATGGAAAACAGCACATTTTATTCCTGATGAAAAAAGAGCCAGTCCTTTTTTCTTTTCTCCTCATTCAATAGTTAATTTATGCCTCTATTTGTTTGTCTTTTTAACCTTGCTGTGTTACTTCCATACAAATCAAAATCCTGTTAATAATACTGCAGCTAGTTGCTGCTAAATCAACCCTAATTAGATGAGAACTGGCCCCAAGAACAAAGGTAGCCCTCGTAAAATAGAAAATATATTACAGTGGCAGTTTTATGTTGCCTATTATGCCGATACCAAGTGCAATTTGTCTCCATAGCAGTTAAAGTTGAGTCATTTGTAAGGAGCTGTTCTAAATGTCTGGGCTCACGTGTGGCGTTTGATTAATCGGATGGCTGCAAATTCAACCTGACCAAGAAAACTTCTGGGCTTTAAAAGAGGAATTCTCAGCAGGTTTAACGTCCTACCATTATGGTCCCACAGTCTGAGAGATTTGTCCTTATGCTAAAAACAAAGTCGTCCCCGATCTCCTCTCCACGACATTCTGGATCATTTAGATGCAAATCCTCAACCTATGGGAAAAACATAATAAACCAAAAATTTAATTTTCAAGCAAAATGCACCCCTTCATGTTGGCTTATGATCACAGGCCTGTGAGCTAACTGATAGAAAAAAACTGGACAGTTTTGCTTACATAAACTGGAGGCACCTTGTTGAGGAAAAAAGCACTTGGAATGATGACGTCCATGTGGGCGTTGGTACAAATCACGGTTTCATTAAGCTCTGATGAAAAAAAATATGGTGAAAAAAGTAAAAGAACTTTTAGGGAAGGTAAAAAATGGGAAATTAAAACTGAATACCGTCTAATTTGAAGATATCTTGGTCTATAGTCCCATAAAATAGTATTTGTCTCCTCACAGATTTTTCCCCCCCTTAATTTCTTTTAACATTTATATATTTGAGACAAAGGAAAAATGTTACTGACAGTCAAAAAGAACTTAAATGTATAACCAAATATAGTTTTGATTTAATGATAACTCATTTTTTTTTAGGACTTATAAATTAATGCAACTTTTTTATCCTGTCTGGTTAAATTGTAAAGATTTAGGATGGACTTCTGTTTTTTTTCCATTTCTGGACATCGACCCATACAGATCACTTTGTACCCCTTCCAGTCTGATAGCTGAGGGGGATTTTGTCTCCAATAGTTTCTTGGATTTATATCAGAGTGAGATGCTTAGCTTACTTCAGTTTGTTAAACAAGTGTTATTGGAGTGAGTTCTTGAATTCTATTTCTAATCTGATGAATAAAAATATACACAGCTGTTTTAGAGCAGATATAGCAACTTAGGGCAAAAATGAAATAAGTTAAAAACTAGATTTTGTAATAAAGTGAGAATCTCTCATTGGCTGAAAAAATTAAATATGTATCATTTGTAGTGTTAGGTTTATTATTTATACATCATGTGCATTGTTATTCTGTTAGCCAGATTAGACAGAGTAGAAGGCCTTCCTTCACATTGTGGATGTCACTGTGTGTACGGAGGTCATCTAATCAGGACAGCCATCGTGTCTTTAGAAATAAACAGGATATGGGCATATCTTGGAGCCGGACTGATAGAGGAGAGCTATCTGTAATCCTTGGGCATGGATGGCGTGTCAGTTTCTGATACGGACAGCTAAGCATCAACATGATGCAACACATAGACTCATGAGCTATAAGAAGGAGAAGATGACCTTGTTTGGGGCTCAATCTTTGCCGGACTTCCGTGGACGTGATTTTTGAGCCCACAGCTGTGCAAGCTCCAAGCATTTTCTCTTTCCTGTAACGACCTGATCTGGAATAAACTCTGTTATTTTTTACTCCTGTTTTATAGTCCTTTTTTATATGGTTTTACCCAGTTTGAGTTAAGAGTAGTAAATAACTTGCTCCCAGGAAAAGAAGTGAGGAAAGCCCCCCCGAGGCGCAACAGCTTTTTTAGGGGACATAACTTCCTCATTTAACAGTAGTATTATACACATATTTCTCATTATCTGTTAGTATTCAGGGGTCAACATTATGGAGTACACATCTTACAGTTTTTCTCGATTGTTTACACACAAATACGTACCAAACACAATGGACCCACAAAATGTAACCTATGCACCAACCCTCGCGGAACCAATTTGGCAAACTACAAGCACAATTCCCAAGCTTTACACCAAATTGCAGTTCTAAAACACACTTTTTCCAAAACTCTACACACAATTGTCATAAAGAAAATCTTTTGTTTTCACAAGGAACACACCGTTATTCAAAACTCTAAAGTTAATTTCCCTACTATGCACACTGACTCTCACATGGGCAAACACCTAACACACATGTTTCCACTCAGCAATCAAAGAGCTTTTAGCATAAAAGGGCAACAGGTGGCTCTTCTGTTTTGGAGCAATGGAGGCCAATGTTAAAACAGAGCAGAAACCGAGAGGAGTGAGAGTAAGAGGGGACGATGGGGGGGCGGGGCGAGGAAGGCCAAGGACAATCATTTCATGAGATCGAGCCAACCATGTGTCAACCATGATGAGATCTGGGCAAAGCCAGGCTTGGTGGACTTTCATGTCTAAGAAATCTACTCTCACTAAAAACTGCAGTACTGCATATCAATACAGTACTCAATGAGTACAGTAGTACAGTATTACCTGTGGACTGTTCTGTAGGACATTGTGTTTTATTTGGGAAATGTATTTCCTACAGTATTTACAGTATTGCACTTTTGTATTGCAGAAACTGAAAGATTACCAACAAAGAGGTGGGCCGGCCGCCTTCTGTCTCCGAACAGGAAACAGAGATCATGAACATGGTTCTTGAAAAATAATGCCATTCCTAATGGCAAATACAAAGAAAAATAATAGAAAACAATGAGATATTTCAAAAATATTTGGATAGGTAAGTTTATCAACGCTGGACCGTGTCTTGCACAGAAATAAACTGAGGATGAAGCAGGTCTACAGGGTGCCATTTGACTTAATTCAGAAAGAGTCAAGAATGCGATATAACTATGTGCAATTCGTCCTATACAGTACATTCCCACCTTTGATGCATACTGTCAACATTGTATAAATCATACATATTTCTTTCTATTATATTGTAATCATAATGATTGTGCTTCACAATAGTGACGGCCCATGTCTACTTCTGATATTGTCATGTGTGTTTCAGAGAGTCCTTGAGCTGGAGGTGGATGCAGTGGAGCACCAGTTCTTCTTCATTGATGAGGTTGGATTCAACCTCACAAAAAGACTAAAGGGGGAAGAATATAATGCGCCAGCGCGTGCCATTGTTGAAGTCCCTGGCCAGCGGAGGGAACATCACAATGTGTGCAGCGATGACCCACCATGGCATCATCCATCACCATGCTACCCCTTGGCCCCTACAACACTGCCCATCTGATCACATTCCTGGACACCCTACACAACACACTCATTCCACCAGATCAGATAGGCGGCCCAGAGCAGCTCAGATGCGTTGTCATTTGGGACAACGTAAGCTTCCACCGGCTGCTCTGGTTTATCTGGTTCACTGACCCCCACGCTTTTCAGTTGTTTATCTCCCTCCATATTCTCCATTCCTCCAATCCTATTGAGGAATTTTTCTACCTGGAGATGGAAAGTATGCGACCTAAATTCAGAAAATGCATATACCCTTTTCAAGCTATGGAAGGCGCATGTGGAGATATAGCAGTTGATGCTTTTCATGGCTGGATTAAGCCATGCTAGGCCATATTTCCCCCGCTGCAGCCAGGAAAACATTGCTTGTGATGTAGATGAGGTGCTGTGGGCAGACGGAAACAGAAGAGAGGATGCAACATAGTTTATTTAGTTTTGTTTTTTATTATTACTCGCAACTGTATACAGTAAAATCTTCTGCACTGTATGTGCAACTTTTAAAATGGTTAATGTGACTGTGTACATTGTTTTGTGTGGGAAAAATAAAACATGCTTGTTACAGTATATTTGTGTATAGTTCTGAGTATAAAACAATATTCTAAAATATTTGGCTACAACGACCCTATGTATTTAATGTCTGTAGTAAGTGTAAACACTGAACAAAAAGTCATTATGATGAATGAGAATAGTGCCCTACACTGAGCACATCAGTGTTTAAATGCTTTTTAATTGTTCGTCTGGCGATATTGCGGTATTAATTCGGAACACAAAATGGCCTTCCTTTGTGAAGAGATAAAACCGTTTTGAATGTAAAAGCCTTACTTTGGTAAGTGAGACGAAGGGTTTTGGCTCAATAGTGTGTGTTTGTTGGATTTGTGTGAAGAGTTCTGAGAATACGCAGGCATGTTTTCAGAAATGTGTAAACAATCCAGAAAAACTGTAATACTAACAGCTGTGTTTTTTAGTGTCCTATAAATATATACATGGACTCAATTCAGCGCTTATATACGGAAGAGGATTAGGGTGAAAAAAGTAAACTGATTAAAGCCAACTTTATTTCAGTTTAACATGGGGAAAAAAGCCAGAATTCTGATTAATGCTCGAATTTCTGACTTTTTTCTCAGAATTCTGAGATTAAACAGAATCTGAGAAAAAAGTCAGAATTCTGAGAAAAAAGTCAGAATTCTGACTTTTTCCCATACTATACTGAAATAAAATAAAAAAATCAGTTAACTTTTTTTTTTCCAGTGGCCCTAATCCTCTTCCGTACTTATATATTCATGCTGACAATTAAAAAGTTTGACATTAGATCCCCGCTTATAAGGTCACACACACAGCTGTATACACATAAATAAACTGATTTGCACATGGGAAGGAAACTTAGGGTCAAGTGTGACATGGACTGCTCTTTACTGTATAAATATAATGAATATATCACTCAGGTTGTCTACTTCAGCAGGAAGCCAGCATCAATGAGAGTATTAAATAAATTGTGTATATAGAGTGCACTCACCCTCCACCATGGGCTCCAGATGACCTGCTGTGATCATAGTCCTCAGCGTGAAGATCAGCCAGATAAAAACCACGCTGGAAGACCCCATCTTCCAACTTCCCACTGCTTTCTCTCAGCTCTGCCACTCCGCCACCGTACGGCCCTTTCCCTAAATCCCACTGTCACTAGAAGATGTAGCACCTCATCCCTTCCCAAACCCATGAAACCCTTACTCTAATGAACTGGGACCCCCCCCTAAAACACCAGTTTGAATGATGCTTCAGACAACAATGAGATTCCACACATGAATGGGGGAAACCGAGGGGAGTCCAAGGTAACATGGAGAAACCCGCCTTCTGCAGAGACGGCGTCTTAGTAAACACCTTACGAGAGTTTCTTACCACAGGGAGCAGCTATACTTCTGGTAACCATGTCAAAAGACAAGGTTGGTCTTTGTTCGCTCTTTCTTTTGTCTGCCCACTTTAAAACATTTTACTGGTGCGGGAATCCCAGTCAGTAAGGACAAAAGGAACTCATTGCAGGTCAAGGGCAATTCACTGACCGCTTTGCATGTGTGTGGTTAAACAGCACCGTAAAATCCAGCTACTGCATGCAAATGCAAGAGATGGATCCTAATTTAAGACAGCAAAACCTCCACTCTACATGTAATCTATCATACGGAGCATTAAACCCGTCCAAGTAATTTGCAAAGGGAAATTAGGTGTTTTAACTTACTGGAGCAATGAGGCAGAAACCCTCTCAGCTTTTTCAAAATATACGAGTTCTTTTCACCAGATCTTTTCTCCAAAGCAGCAATATGAGCCATTATTTTTTATATATATTTTTTGCAAATGAAAGATATAACTTTGGTCTAATTGCCAGTAATTGTTTTAACAGATTAGCAAGCAGTAGTATGGATGTGGAACCTGTTTTCTGGCCGTAAGGCTTCAGTTGATTAAACTTCCTTCAATATTCCACTTCAATGAAATCAGTAAGTAAAATAAATAATAGTGCAGGAAAAAAAATATTTTCATTCACACGCTTTTATTTTCTGAAAGCTGTAACATCAATGGAAAGATTTCATTGTGGCGACACAGTAGGATTATACACTTGTTATAAAAATGAAAGGAACGCTTTTTAACCAAAGTGGAGTCAATTTCCAGAACATTTATCTGGTCAGGTAAGCAGAAGAACCGTTGTTTTTGACTGTCAGCTGTAATGAAGGGGCAACAATGAGATGGCTTCATCAGGCCACAGACATTTCTGGCTCCCTCCTTTTTTTACTGGTAGATTTTGGATTCTTCCAGGATCAGAGTCACTGCTGGTAACATGAGGTAAAACCTGGAGGTTATACATAGGGATGCACGATATAATCGGCCCCCTATCGGTATCGGTCTTAAAACTGAATATCAGACATCGGCCACCCCACCGATATTTAACCCGATATTTGATTCTAAGTCTAAAAAAATACTACTTTTTCTTCTTCCTCAAAAACTTTTTTGACTTAAAAACTTCTAAGACGAGGGAGAAAAAATATGATACATTAAAATATCCCAATATCTTCATATGCTGATATATTGCCATTTAAAAACACCATATCAATCTCTTTACTAATGAAATATTGCTATGGTGTTTTTTATGCTACGAAATTCCCAGAAAATTCACAAAATGTTGCCATATTTTTTATATGTTGAAATATTAGTAGCGGTGTCGAATGGATTTACTAACAAAATCTCACAAGTTTTTGCAAAATATCACGAGAGTTTGCTTAACAGAGCGATGAAATTTCAGAAGATTTTGAAAGTAAAATAGATCATTACGTTTTTAAAAATCAATTTGATATCAGCATATGAAAATATATTTGAGTATATTATTTTGCAAAGTGTCAGAAATGGATAACAAAACTGCTATTTTCAATGACTACTTATTTTTGTCCAGCTTTAACATCGGTATCGATATCGGTTATCGGCTACATGAGTTTTAAAATATCGGCATATCGGATATCGGCCAAAATCCCAATATCGTGCATCCCCTAATTATACAGGCAGTCTACTGTCTGGGTTTGGTGGGTCCAGGTTCCTCCTGGTGGATGATATCACGAAGCCTCAGTGGCAACAGTGTAAATGCAGTTCATGGAGGATGAAGGAATTAAAAACATAGTCTGGCCTCCATGACCACCAGAACATCACAGCAACATCATGTTTAGGTCCATCTGATGCCTCCTGGATTCCCCTCAGACTGTCTAAGACAGGGATGCACATTTTAGATTTTCCTCTGCTTTAACACACCTGAACCAAATGATTAAGTTCTTTGGAGGACTCTGGAAAAATTGACTTTAACTGAGGAGGTAATTCAGTCATTTGATTCAGGCGTGTTGGACCAGGGAGAAATCTACACTATGAAGATCTAGGAGCTCAGTGATGCCTGGTAACCTGATGTTACCAGGCGTGCTTAGAGAGAATCAGGACCATGCAGACTGTGAGTAATATTGTAGATGCTACAATCAAGTTACAGCAAAAACCGGACCAGGCTGCAGCATCAGTTTTTGTTCTTGTTTCTCTTTCTGTGTCTTGATCAGTTTAATTTCCTTCAAATGTTTCTGACTTATTAACTGTTCCACGTCAGTAAGGATATCATTTTTTTTTCTTTAATTTTTTAAGACTTGTATATAAATGCACAGACAGTAAATATTCAGGTGGAATAAACAACTTTGTTGTACAGCCATGTTAAATTTTACAATGAAACATGAAGTTTCATGTAGACTATTTGGATTATATATCAGGGGTAATTACACAAAAGTTCCTATTTTTAAACCATTATAAAAGTGACATTTATTTGCTATTAAAATTGGTACAATAGTCCCCTTCACAAGTATATATATAGATGTAGCATGTTGAAATCCCCACCTACACTACTGTGATGGTATAGGTACACATGGAAGACAGAGATTTAAAAATGACCCAAAAAAAAGAGCTATGCCCGAAAAGGAAGGTTTATTGAGCTTCTGTGTAATGCGCCAAGTAGAGCCGCTTGTTCAGCCGGCAAGGCCATCAAAGCGGACAGGAAGGTAGTTGTGGGTTCGCGTACTAGCGCGAGGAATGTCAGCAAAACGGAAAGCTTAAAAGATCTTCTCCTCCTTGCATTACACATTATATAACCTGCAGAAACAAAAACAAAAGTGACCAACAACAACTCACGGTGTATAAGATTGGTATATCAATATGTGATTAAATTTCAATGATACACATGCCCTTTGAAGATGAGCTGGAAAGTTGGAAAATGTTTCGGGCAATGTAACACCATCTTTAAGTGTTGTGTCCAAAATGAAACTAATACAAACTTATAAAAGCTTCGAGTCAACCAAATAGTTCTTGTAATACTATTATGTCATAGCAAAAGTCTGGCATCTTCCTTTTAATAAACTCCAGCAAATTCCCTGTAAATATAATGTAAGTGATGTGTTGACAAACCAAATCGCATTGAAAATCATGTTAGCCACAAAATTCTGCCTCTTCCACTGATGTAAAGTTGTTGGTTAAATTTTAGCTGTTAGCTAAACTGTAACGCATTGCTGAACCCTACGCCAAAATGGCCTGGCTACCTCCCATCCGGTACCGAAAGCACCATCCGCACTATCAGCTCATTTATGCTTAAGAAACAGAATAACTTCCCAAAAAATTTTTCTTACTTTTTATTCTCCTTTTGTATTTTTTAGAGGCATGGCTTTCTTTTTGTGTATCTTTGTATTTCAATATCACTTTCTAAAAATAAAACAGAAATACATAAAAAGTTCAATCACCTTGGGGTGATAGTTAGCTTTGACTGCTCTGAGCATTTTTCAAAGCGATACGCCGTTACTGGATATATTTTAAATTTGTTTATCTAAATTTTGACATGTTCAAGCATCAAGAATAATAGCCAGCGTTCCTAATGTTTGTAAGAAATGGAATCTGTTTGTAAATCTTCTCAAGAATGCAGTTTTGAGATAAGGAACATTTGTAAAAAATTTGGATTATTCCAGAAAATTAGGATTTCCGCAAATGGATTGAACAGAAAGCCATTTGCCAGAAAAGTCAATATTGTCTTAGGTGATGTAGTTTTGAGTATTCTTTAAGATTATCCAAGGATATTATGGATATCTATGGTACAATCCATCCAGAGACACCACCAATCGATGCTATATTCTTTGTTCGGACATGAGGCGCTAAATGAGCTGATGTTCCGGAGTTCCACGTACCTCATCTGCCAGCACATACAGGCCTCACTTCAGCAGCTGAAAAAAACAATGAATCAGCGCAAGACTAATAATGGAAAATACAACATCTATTAATGATTATGAAAAATAGCCAACAAATAAAGGCTAAACCACATCTTTCTTTCTAGCCCGTAATTTACACCAAAGATTAATTGTCATGCAATCGCTATTGGTGGCTGTAAATGAGTATCTGAAGACTTCCCGCGCATCGCCTGAAAATACGCCTTACAGGCAGCTGGAAAACAATTAAATGAGAGTGGTATGAATAAAAAATCAAACGGAAGTCACAGTAACAAGGAAGGAGAAACATTAAAACAAGTCACTTACACAATGTCGCTTTTATCAACATCGCGGCAAATCTGACTGATATGGCCGCAGATGGGAGGTTGTGAAAACAAAATGTAAAGCTTGATCGGTATCCATCGGTATCCATTGCCTTTTACCCAGAATGAAAGCATATTCTTTAAATCTTTACCCTGTGTTCGGGTTCATAACGCCCCGCAATTAGTCTCAGAGTTGTTAAGATGGCGCATCGTTTCCTGTGAATCACAAGATCGCTTTTGAGACTCCGTGAAGACATCTAGCCTTTGGCTGGCGGGATATCTAAGTGGTACAAATCCATCCAGAGACACCAATCCACGTGCCATCTTCTTCGGCTTCTGACATGCTGAGGCCGACGGGCCTACTTCCAGAGTTCACTTCCCCCGCCAAAGCACACCCCCTGCCACCTCAGCAGCCGGAAAACAATGAATCGAAGCGCGACTGGCGATGGGACGCTGCAAACATGGCCTGAGCCATGCACCTGGAAAATAGTCACTCAAATAAAGTTCCATTCTTTCTTCGGCCTCACTCCAGCCGATAGCCGCCTCCTCGCGACGCGAGCGCGGTTATTGGCAAAGATATTCGAAGCTTCCCGCTGCATCGCCTGAAAATTATATCGCTCCAGGCGGAGAAAAAGCTAGAGGATATATATATATATATACGTATATATGTGTGTGTGTGTGTGTGTGTTTACATACATACAGGAGTCATGGAACTGTGCTTACAGCTCCTTCATATTTCATGTACACTAATAACTTGTGTACATGGTTCTTGTTGAATGGCAATAAAATCATTTCAAATAGCATTAAATTAGAGTCACTCATTCCTGTATGAACCCTGTGAGCATTCTTTTATTTGTTTTTAAAACTCTTAATGGCCTTGCTCCTTCTTATCTGTCTGAGCTGTTACATTCTTATACACCCTCCCGTTCCCTCAGGTCAGCTGATCAGTTGCTTCTGAGGGTCCCAAAGACAAAATGCAGCTCAGAGGAGACCGTGCTTTTTCTGTGGCAGCTCCTAAGCTGTGGAATGATCTGCCTCTGAGCATAAGACAGGCCTCTTCTCTTGCTGCTTTTAAGTCCCTTCTTAAGACTCATCTTTTTTCCTTGGCTTTTGGCACAATTTGAGAGGTTTTACTTTGTTTTATTCTTTTTGTATACTAATATGTATTTTACACTCGTTTTTTCTCTATTTTATAATTTTATTGTATTTTATGATTGTGTACAGCACTTTGGTCCTGTTCGGTGTATAAAGTGCTTCATAAATAAAGTTGGTATGGTATGGTATGGTATGTATGAACCCTGTGAGCGCTTAATTTAATATGACATATTAAAAAAATCCCACCATCATCCAGCATATGTTCAGTTTCTGCCCAAATATATATATATATATATATTTTTGTAGATTTTTGTAACGGGGATAAGGATAATTCAAAACTGCTTTTTTTAATGAACTTGTTCACTACTTCCAAACTCAGCATCTCTTTTCATTCCTGTAATAAGAAGTTTCTTTTGAATGGATTTGATTAAAGTTTAAGTCCCTCGGTATAAAATAAAATATTTTGATGGAGATGATGAAATCTGCTTCCTCGTTGGTGAATAACCAATAGTTTGGATCCAATCATTTAAATAAACGGTGTTAGTTTTTTTTATATATATAAGAATTGTGCTATAATTTCTAGTCACCGATCTGTTGCTGCTATATTTTAATTTGACGAACCGGAATTTGTCGATGTTCTTTTTCCTGTTTGGTGCGATTGCAATTGTGGATCTTGACCTGGCCGGACCTTATGACCACAGTGTACCAATCTTCTGATGGCTACTTCCAACAGGATAATGCGCCATGTTATAAAGTGAATCATCTCAGACTCATTTCTTGAAACTTTTTCACTTAAGTAATTGTGAATTGAGCATATTGACAGACAACATTTTATTTTTTATCTTAAATGCAATTTTTTTTTAAATAATTACTGCTCTAAATGTATTGCTCTGTCAGCTAAAGATCTGTTTTTGGTCTCTATACTTTAATTAAATAAATCAATTCAAGCTTTAAAATGTAAGAGGCTATACTGAGCCTGATCTCTTTGTATCAGAGATTTTCTTACCTTTTAGAAAAATGTCACTTGGAGTAAAACCCCCTGCAACCCCTGATTTGCATTTGTATAGCTCACAGCATGTTCATTTACATGTTAAAGCCTCCCCTAGAATTCCATGGGGGGGAGGTATGGGGGGAACACTGCCTAAGAAAGTCCACGCCAATTTCTGACAATTTATTTGAAGTTTTCGGCAAAGCTTGCAAATTGTCGTAAACTGCCGCTAACCTGAAGTTCCATGACAATCTACAGTGCCGCATATTGACAAAAATCCCACTTTTCATGCAGTGTTTGTCTGAAAACCAGTTTGCTCCTTTTCCTAAACATGCTTTGAAATTGCTTTAATTTAATATTCAGTTATTGAAATACTCAGATTTTTTGTGCAAATTTGATGGATAAACAGGTTTCCCTCCAATAATTTATGGTTTTTGTTTTTCACATTTGATCATCTCACACCCATAAAAATAATTTTCCTTTTTTTTCTGCTTATCCAATTGAGAATCAGCTTTCTTTTATGTAAAAGCAGAAGCATGTAATTGTGCAGTTAACAGAACATGAAATATATGCAGGTAACAAAAACTGAAATCTGTGTGATTTAAAATTAGTAGAAATCGAACTCTTCAGAGATTTTTCAAAGAACATTAGTGACTGAAACACACTGCAGACAGGTCAGAGGTCATGTTGTGGAGAAGTTTAAAGCAGAGTTTGGTCATATAACCACCTTACAAGCCTTAAACATCCCACAGACAACTCAGGGTTCTGCTTTGTGGGAGTTTTGTTGAGTGGTTCTCCCCGTTTGGGCAGAACCATGACAAAAACTTCCAACGAAAAACAGAAAATAAACAGAAGCAAAAGGAAAATTCTTTAAATCTATAAAACCAAACCACAATTTAAAAGGAAAAGCTGGAATGTTGCTCAATGAAACGGCAGTGGGTGGATTCCAGCTGTGGGCCTTCATAGAACGCAGCTTAATGTTGTGATTGGATATAGCTTTGCCTTCATTAAATATTAGTCATCTGGGTGTGTGAGGAACTAACTACTTGGAGGCCGTTTTTTTAGGATATTTTGTTTAAAGTGTCTCGCAGTCACGCTCAGAATACACGTACAAGTACAGATCCTGAAAAAAAAAAGACCATTTCAAACAAAATAGCATTCTTCACATCTAGAATAAACATTCTGGATGTCTAGAAATCTCCAGATTCCTTTTGTTAGTGGTCAGCATTTGAATTATTTTGACTCTGAAGAAATGTATTTCAGATATCATAAATACATGTAAGGCACTTCCTGTTGTCATGGTGACTCGTCGATTCAGGACTCCACTGATGATGGCTTTTTAAACTTGTCATGCTTAACTCTGATTGAACCTTCTCAGAGTTCCCAACTTTAGGCTAGATCAATTTAGAGTCGCGGATTTGAACCTGACTTGTTCAAACCTGCTTGGTGAAATGCACCCCAGACATGTAGCTTAATTTAACCCCTAGATTGAATGTTTAGGATGAAATCATGCCAAGAAATCAACATATGATCGTAAAGTAACAGGTATGTGTCTCTGTAACTCCAGGTGTCCAAAGCAGCGGCAGACCTGATGTCGTACTGCGATGCTCATGCCAAAGAAGACCCCCTGTTATCACCGGTGCCAGCATCTGAGAACCCGTTCAGGGAGAAGAAGTTCTTCTGCTCCATTCTGTAAACTCAGCATGGACCTTCAGCTGCCTGCCGCAGGAGGGACTTCAAACCAGGACGTTCAGAACACATAGAAATCTTCTAATAGATGGGCATTGCATTTTGTTTGCCCACCCTTTTAACAAAGAGAGCAAAACATCCAAACCACAGAGTAAACGTTTAAGCAGTAAGGGTTGTTGTTTTTTAAAGCTACATGGCATGTAGAAGGGATCTGTACTTTTAGATAACTCGATAGAGGATCATGATAACAGGGAGAAATGATTATCACCCAGGGATGTGATGCACACCCAATCAACATAACATGTTTTGTTTTTTCTAGTTTGTAATTTGTAAACATAGAAAAAAAGATAAAATGATATTGAAAATATTTTGTTGTTCTTTATCGGGGCCTTCAGGAGTTCCTTAGATTGATTTGTGGTTTAGGTGGAACACAGAAAGAAAACAGCCAAAACAACCACTTGACACAACCCTATTATTAATAGAATGTGTTTCTTTTTAAGTTGTTTAGTTTGTGTTTTTATATGTTTCACCAAAATATCTTTCTATAACTATTTGTAGGTGATTAATGAAGCCTTTCTCTTTCACTCTTTCTTCTGTTTTATAAACAAACAGGTTAGTTTAAGCTTTTTTTAAATGCAGGATATATCTCTGTACATCTTTCTAAAAGTAAGTTTCTGTGTATCTAAAATTAATCAGGCAAATATGATGCAGTTTGTCTCCTTCAGACACAATCCCTCTTTCTACTCTTTGTACAAAGTGACTAGCAGAGAAACTGTGCTGTGCTGAGATTGAAATGTTTGTGTTTGTATCATTAATTACAATATGAAATTGACAAATTGTCTTGTTCTTTCTTTTAATGCTGAGCTCTAGATATAAAAAAAACAAAGGAAAAAGATCATTTTTGAATGATCAAAATAAAAAGCAAGTCCAAATATCTGTGAAGTGAACAGCTTAAAGGGCCTTGTCAGGTTTTATGCCTGTAAAAATAAACCAAAAACCTTTTCTTCGTGTTAAAATGAACCAATATAGAGCAGGTGTCAATAATAATAGGGTTTATTTAGCTCTGAAAGGGGAAACATTAAAGCACACTGTCGCCACCTGCTGGCGGAAATTACCCTCGCATCTGTTACCTTTGCAGCTCCAGTTTCATTGAACTCCAAAGTTTTTACCTTTCACTGAGCGCTACTTGTTTCTCTGTTGGAATACAATTAATTTTTTTTAATTTTTGCATTTTTGCCGACCAGAAGGGTAGAAATGTGCAAAAACATTGTTCCTGTACTATGTACTAGGCACCTGTAATGCTTTTTATTTTGAATTTATAAAGCATATGTATTCTCCCCATGGACAAACAAAATAGTTGTAGAAATGTTTCCTTTTTATATGTGCAGGTTAAAAAAATATTAATTATGTCGAACAATGTATATAGATTTATTTAATTGTTTAGTATTATTGAAGTTTTTTTTAAAGATGATTGCAGAAATAGTTATCTGGCATCACTGCTCACTACAACAGTGGTGAATTCATGTAATAAGCTATTATGGCAATATTCTAGTATCATTATTCAGTACAATTTAATTCCATTGAATTTAGGGGATTATTAACAAATAAATGATAACAATTAAACTTTAGAGAAATTTACGTTTGCATTTAACCCATCCCCTTGGGGAGCAGGGGGCTGCCATCGTGGGGCGCCCGGGGAGCAGTGGCAGTCTGTGGGAGTGGGGCTCAAACTCACAACCTCAGGATTCCAAGCCCAGCGCCTTAGACCGCCATCATGTATAGAAAGCAGCACCAGACGGTATGAGTTTCATCCTTTGTGTTGCAGGTTTTAGAACCCAGCTCTGAAGGTCAGCCAGTCCCCACTTCAACACAACCGTAAAGCCAGAACTCGCAGCATTTTTTCTAGGTCACACAAACACTATGAAATACGGTAGTAATGCCTGGATTGACCTTTTAAATTTAAACCATTATGTTTTAAAATTACTGGACGGAGTTTTTTTTAATATTATTTTCACCCCTCTAATCGAAGAATATTTTATGAGCTGTTTTAAATATGGATTAATTTGCATTATATTCATTTGTATTATTTTCTTCAATGCTTTATGTGATTAGTTGAATGCTCATTTTTTCCACAATTCCCATCTATTTTCCATGTTTCCACAGCTATTATACAGAATAGGGCATTTCTAGTGAATACTTTCACTTTAAGATTAAACTAGAACACATCCTGATGTTGAATATGAAAGTTATTAGACTCCTGATGTGGAATTTCAAAATAAAGCCCTCCAAAATCTCTAGGTCTAGTCGTCACTTTTGCATAAGTTGATTTCAGTGTTGCTAAAAAAAAAAAAAAATAGTTTCCAATAATTGATTTCTCTTAAGGGTGATAGTAGAACACCTCCAGATGTTGCTCATCTGGAGGTGTATATGGTGTATGTAACATATACACTGCGGCGTTTATGGTATAAGTCAGTCTGGCTGTGCTTTGGCCAAGAAGATCAGTCTTAATGATGAAGCAAATTCATTTATTGAAGCATGGTGGTTAAAAGATTGGTTTTACCTATAGTTATAGAATGTTCACCAAAGTTTCTCGTGTGAGCTCTGGAAATACTTAATATTTCAGGCATTGGTAATCCTCTGAATCTCCCCTGAGAGACTCATGTTTAGTTTTGGACGGTCACCTTGGGTTCAAAATATATGTTATGTTTATAAAAGTTATGAACTGGACTGGTGACAGAGGGCAGCCATAACGGAGTCCACATTGCACTGGGAAGTGCCCTCCTAGGCCTGAGTTTTTTGTCTCTGGGTGACGGGCTTGTACAGCGGATGCTTGGCCAGGCTTCATTCCTGACAGCATCCCTACCGCCCAAGGTCACCATTGATTTTGGTGCCTGCCCCTAAGAGAGAGGGAACCCAGACCCAGTGCCACAGCTATTGGTGGTCCCACTGACCATAGAGGCAGAGAACATGGTCCACCCAGGACTCTATGTCTAGCTGCCCCCAGATTCTAGAAGCTCCTGAGGTGGGAGTATAACACATTCCTGACTGAGGGCTCCACCAGATGTGCATCCTCTCTAACAGGATTTCAATGGTTCGGCCATTTGCTCGTTTTGGCATCATTTTTCACACAATGAGTGCTCAGTGGTCCAATGTTACCCTGTATCTGGAAGACTGAATAGATCTTCGTGATGAGCAACTTTTAATCACTTCTTATAATGATATAGCGTGATAATATGTGTGATTGACTGTGACCTCTCTCTCTCTCTCTCTCTC
>JAGKQL010000009.1:5426819-5441125 GCA_018398635.1 Cyprinodon brontotheroides | reverse complement strand
GAACAACAGCAGCAGAAAAGGGAATGTTTAACTTACCACCACTGTGAGCGCTGTCTGCCTCGATCAGCTGCTTGACGCTGGCCGGGGGCATTCTGAAGGGGAAGCGGGTCAAGTCTGAAAAACGGCCACAAAAGTCTGCTCTTGATACATGCTCGATAAAGCGGGGCGGGGCAGGGGAACAACATCCGATGATTTGGTCGCGTTCTGGGATCTGATAGCGTTCACCGAATTGAAGCAGGTTCTCGGGCTGAAGGCTGATGGCGTGTCCACGAAAGTACTACCCACACCACCCCAGAACAGCTCAAGAATGCATATTGAGAAACGACACAATCACTGGTGCATCAGAAGTCTATTTCAAAATCTGTATTTATGTGAAAAGCAGTGTTTGCACTTTAACGAAGAAGCGGCGATGCTGACCATTTGGTTGCACAATTTGGGGAATGGTGAATATTGTGACAAACTCATACCCAGTCCTGCCAGATTTTAAACATGGGTGTATGCATTTTGTTGATGCAACTTACATTTTCTAACTTCGTTGATTTGATATCTGTAACCTATAACGGTTAATAACCTGATGTTTAATGGTTTCATTTTATGGATGTGCAGGAAAAGGCCTCCCGCATTGATCGGATCGTTACAGAGCACCAGCTTTTCTCCCAAGGGTTAGAGGAGCTGCAGAACTGGGTGGCTGACACCAGCCATATGCTGCAGACTTACAGCGCTCCGACGGCTGACAAAAATGTACTAGATAGCAGAATGATCAAGCTGGAGGTAGAGAAACAATATTCTCTTTTAACTGAAGCAAGCCAACGCATATGAAATATTGTATGGTGATAAATGTGTTTGGTTTCGCATCAGGCTTTGCTGACTGCTCGCCAGGAGAAGGAGATCCAGCTGAAGATGCTGATCACAAGAGGAGAGTCAGTGCAGAGAAACACCTCAGCTGAAGGAGTGCCGCTAATCCAAAAACAAATACAGGAGCTTAAAGACTCCTGGGATGCTCTGCTTTCTGCCGCAATTCTTTGCAAAAGGTGCATCTGTTTTGTCATTTTTTGTTTGTTTTTGCACTCATTATGAACAAATGAGCAATGATGATGCTTTGTATTCAGAAAATATCTCTAACCCCAAAGAGTGGAAGCGTCAACCCATCATTTATATGTTTGCATGGCAAACACAATGGCGCTCAGCTTAGGTTTGGGTGGGATTCTGTATGCGATCCAGGTCAGAGAGGAATTTACAGCCCCCTATACTGAAGAATCAAACAACTTCATAAACGCATGGCACAGCATAGGTGTCGTGATTTATTTATTAAACAGGTTTATTGTGGTAAGGGATATGGGGTTGGATCTGGTACTCAGAGGGCTGGTGAACAGGAACTGGAAGGGAGGAGGGAAGTTCACAGAGGTGAGTTCAGGATCCATGGGAATTTTGAACAATGACTTGGAGAGACAGAGAAAACGGGACTCACGTTAGTGGAGAAAACTTTCTTCCCGCCATCCAGTCTGTGTGGGCTGACCTAGTAAAGAGGGGACTCGTTTGAGAGCGGACAGGCAGACCTTCGTTGGACCCAGGGGAGTCTGAGAGGACTGTCACTCGGAAATCCAGGAGAACTTGAACGGAACTAGTGGAGGGGGATCCCCTACTCAGTGTGAGACTCAAACAATCCTTCCAGGGGAAGAAGGCCAAAAATCCAGCTTGCAGGATGACTTCCTGCTGAAAAGAAAAGACAAAATCAAGGTTAGGCTCAGTGAAACAAAGACTCAGTTAGAACTCAGATAAACTCAGCTTGGCTACAGTACCCTAAACTGGCAAACACTCTGGCGTCGAGGTAGTGACAGTCCACTGCTTGAGTACTCCTCCAGATAATGATCCAACGAGATGCAGGTGTGTGGGGAGGGCCAACCAGGACAGGGCGCCACAATAGGAGAGCTAGCATCTCTGGGTAACATTCAGCTGTACACTTCCACCTCAAGAATAAAGGACATACTTTGAAGACCAGCGTTTTCAGATTTCCGACAGAGAGGACAGATGGTTTGAAAGAGGAATCAATAATTCCATCTTTATAAAAAAAAAGAGAAAGACATCACTGTATAGAGGGGGAGGATTGCAATTTCAGCTTCCAAGCACTCCAACTCATTCCCATAAAGTTACCTCAGCACCTCTATTATCATTTGAAAGACCAATCACATAGCCCATACACAGGAAAAGTTTTTAACGATCCAGAGAACAAGGGGTTACTTGAATTATGTGCAGGAGGATGAACCTCCATGCTGCTTAAATATTGGCTCTTCAACTAGTAATTGCTCTGGTGCAAGCCTGCAAAACTGACAAAGACTCCTGAACAGGTGTCAAAATGTCTTCATAAAAGTTGAGCGAAATGTTTGGTTGCCTTCGAATTTAAGCCTGTTTGTGATTCTATACTAAAAGTACATCCTATTCAACAAGGCAGAAATACTGAACATCATGTAGCTAACCTACTATTTCTATGTCTACCATCAACAGTCAGCTGGAAGGTTCGCTGTCTCAGTGGACAAGCTACCAAGAGGACGTGCGTCAGTTTCTGGCTTGGATTGAGCAGGTGGAGGAAAGCCTTGAGGTCACCGATAAGCTGTGTCCAGAGATGAGAGACAAAACGGCTAATCTGAGCAAAGCAAAGGTATTGCAGCCTCCTCTCTCATGTGGACGTTTTTTTTAAATTCATATAAATTTATGATTACATTTCCTTTTGCGTTTAGCTGCTTTATGAGGAGGTGCTCAGCCACAACAGTCTCCTGGAAACCATTACTGCAAAAAGCGCTAGAATCACTGAAAACTATGTTACTCAGCTGGAGCTGCAAGAACTTCAGGAGCGGTATAACACTGCCAAAGACAACGCTATGGTAACAATAACAATGTCATCTCTATTCCAGAAAACTAACAACACTTGCAACAAGTGTGCAATATTTTTAAAATGCCTTTACAGAATAAGCATGTCGGCATTCTATAATAAATTCAAACTGTAATATTTGTTTTTTATTGAATATGACGAAATTAATCAGGAAATATGAATGTAAACCATTAACTCTATATGTGAGTCAATGAATCACTGTGCTGTTCCTTAGAGGGCAGTTGGCAAAGCAGAGGAATTGGTGAAAGCTCATCAAGAGTATCAGTGGGACCTTCGTTCCTTTGAGGAGTGGCTGAAGCAAGAAGAAGAGAAGCTCAGCTGCTACACCCAGCTGGAAGGAGATGTTGATATGCTGGAGGAAACACTCCAAAAGCTGCAGGTGTGAAATGAACCCCTGATATTATCCTGTTTGTGTTACTTGTAATTATGACGGAGGTCAACATGAAATATTTAATCGCAGGAACTGCAGCTGCACTGCACCGAAGGCCAGGCTTTGCTGAACACCTTGTTGCTGAGTCGTGAACTTGTGGTCCCCTGGGGTCTCCCTCAGATCGAGGATCGAGCCCTTGAGACCCTCCAGCAGGAGTGGAGGCTCTATCAGGCTCAGCTGGCTGACACCCGTGCTCAGCTAAACAGCGCTCTGGCCAAACTTCGACAGATGGAGCAGAAGTTCCAGCGTCTTGACAGTTGGCTGAAAGGCATGGAAACCAAAGCTCAGCTGCGTTCTAACCGGCGGTCTGACCGCGCCACGAAGAGCGCTCAGTTACAGATGGTGAAGGTTGGTAGCCGCATGAAAAACATGTAAAACTTATATAGTAAAGGATGGTCCAGTTTTACTTTTCTTGATTAACAAACTGGTTGACTCTAAAATTGTCAAATATGTTTAAGGATTTAAGCAACTCTGAGCAGTAATATTATCCTGTCTTTCATTAGAGCTGGCAGGAAGAGGTGCTTGTTTATCAGGAGGAAATGGAAGGCCTTACGCTTTTGGCTCAGCAAGTTCTGGATGAAACCCATATAAGCAGCCGGATCAGTAGCAGAGCCACCCAGATCACAGCCCGCTACCACGCCCTGCTACTGCAATTATTGGTAAGGTCAAACTCAATCTAAAATCTTCTTCATTTAATCTATTTTATCAAATACAATCAACTGGGTTTACATAGATAAAAAAATTTTAACCAATATGTCTGCATCTTTTGATTAACTTGACTCAAGGGTTCGTAGGTTTGATTTCAACTTTGGTAGGGACACTATTCTTCAGTTTCATTGGTCCTTTGCAAAAATATGCATGCTCTTTTATGCTTAAAGGAAAATTCCGTTTTTAACACCTTTAGCCTCTTTTCGTAGTGTCCAGGATGAAATCGAATGATCGACACCAAAATTTTGACAATTGGTCCTGTCTCTGCTATTTGGCTCATGCAGAATCCCCCCTGGCTGCTTTAGAATGGCTTTGCATTGAGCATGTCCTACAATGTCCTTAAAACAACCTAAACGTTCTTTTTTTTTTAAAATATGCTACTCACCGTCGTCAGCGCCGTTCAATGACGCTCCAAAAAAAAGTTTCAGAAAGAAAAACGTCTCTGTAGTGTTTTATTTAGCATTTTGTAAATCCCATTGAGTTCTGTTGAATAGTCAATATCCCTCCGCCACCTGGAATCGGAAAGGGGGCCTGTTTACGCTTTAGTTGTAGTCTTTTACAAGTAAGGCCCAAGTGTTAAGCTGCTTCACTTCTGTGTAATCCGACGATGCGCAGGTGCTAACGCCTCTGTTAAAACACTTTAAAAACTCTGAAAATGAAATACTTTAAAGGTGGATTCTTGAGGAGTGGACTTATTGGATTTTGAATTTGACGGTAGAGGATACCGCCGCCAACTAGTGGTCTGGAGTGTGCAACTGCTTCAGATTCAACGGGAAGCTTAAAGTTTATAAGCGGTTGTGATGTATTGGAAAAAATAGTTCTGGGATTTACAAAATGCTAAATAAAACAAAGACAGGAACGTTTTTCTTCACGAATAAACTTTTTGGATTCGCCATTGAACAGCGCTGACTAATCTCGGTTCGAGTGAGCATATTTTTAAAAAAAGAACGTCGCTTAAGGTTGTTTTAAGGACATTATCGGGACATGCACTCATGGAAGCCATTCTGAAGCAGCCAGGGGGGGATTCCTGCATGAGCCAAATAGCAGAGACACAGGACCAATCGTCAAAATTTTGGTGCTTGACATCATCTCTGATTTCATCCTGACACTACAGAAAATGGGCTAAAAGTGTTAAAAACCGAATTCTCCCTTAAATGAGCTTCAGGGCTAATTTTGTTTAAAGAGAACAGCAGCATTTCTTGCTACATTAATACAAATCTTATAAGCACTACATGCTCTAGATGCTGTTTATCAATATTTAAAGCATCACTGGCTCTGATGAATGTGGAATTAGGACTTTTTCCACTTTGAAAAGGATTGCATTTAAATTTACCTGCTACTAAGGCAGTGTCTGTTTAACCAAATATGGTCTATAATATGTGGATTTATCCTGTGTTTTTCTTCTGAAGATATAGAATTGTGCAGAGGTAAAACCCACTCTTATTTTTTTTTCTAATCATATCTCTCTGGATCATGCAAAATAATACATTCAAGGGACGCAAAAATAAATGTATTGTATTTACATGTGCATTGGAACTATAATAGGAACCAACACTGAGCATTTAAAATATTAATATTAGAAGTTGTACATCTGGGCTGTAGTTACTCTGTGTAGCTAATTTCATGTATATTTTATCTATGGCTGAAACAATTAATCATAATAACAAATTATTTAAATAATGGAGTGAACTTTTGTAATTGATTAATCGTTAACTGGAGTATAGGGCCACTAAAATGTGCCTTTAGCCTGACAGAGCGACCCACCTTAGAGCAGGAATTATACCAAGATTGTAAAAATATGTAAACATTTTGCATTTAAGAAGTTAAAAAAAAGTTTCTGTCTCGTCAATATTCTCCATCCAGAACTCCTCCAAAGGAAACGTTTAAACGCTTCTGTTTCACCTGGTTTCATTTCATAAAAGATCTTCTTTTAAGGAGCCTTTGGCTATCTGATTAAAAGATAAAAATAAAAAGAAATCCTAACGTTGTTAACTTACATTTCTCAAGTTCCACAAATCAAAAAACTCTCTCCTGCTTCTTTACAGAACTCCAGTCGGAAGCTTTTACGCCTGTTTTAGCGTAGATAATAACGTTTTTAATTTTCCAGAGTTTTAGTAGCCCAATATTAATTTATTTTAGCGTCTTTTTTTTTTTGCTGCTCAAGCACCATGCTTCAGCAAGACGTGCTACAGACATACAGATAGAAAACACGCTAATCAGAGAGAGGAAGGCTGAACTTAAGGCAGAATAACCAGAGTTAAAACCGGGGCGCGCATGCACAGTTGATGCGCTGCTATGTGAAAGGGACAGGAAGGAAGAGCAGGCAGCTGCAGCCACCAGGCAGAGAAGCTCTTGAGAGAGGAAAAATAGCGGCTGCTGTATAGTAAATTATAAACATGTTGTTTACATCCAATTATTGGTAGGGACAAATAGGTCCGTCCCAAAAATTTTGGTAGGGACATGTCCCTATGGTCCTTTATGCAAAACCTACGCCCATGACTTGACTGTAGAGATGTTTGAGATGATGTGTTGTTAATTGGCATTATTTAAGTAAATTAAACTGGGTTTAAATTTAATTGAATTGAACCACATTCTCTGTATTTCTTGAAATTGTTATGTATAGATAAAATCAGAAATACATCTTAAACTTTCACTTTCAGTATTTTTTATTGGGCTATTATATTACAAAGTTGGGGATAATGATTAACTTCTGTATATTAAATATATTTGTTATGCATCAGAATGATTTGTTTCAGTGTTAATTTCCTCTGTAATCTTATTTTTTCTTTTTTTATAAAACAGGAAACAATCAAACAGCTCCAGGAGGAGATGATTTCAATCGAAGAATCACAGTGTGTCTTCACCACCTTCTCAGAGTGGCTCAGCGCAGCTCAGAATAACTTCAGCACGGTGGCCATTAGCGTTGACGTAGTAGATCGCTTTGCTTTAGAGAGAAAAATGAAGAAACTTGAGGTGAAGTTTTTAATAATTTCAGTGCCATTTTGTTTTTATTTTTTTGTCTAAACTAACAAACTTTAGAGTATTAAACCATAAGAGGTACTAGATAAAGGCTTCCACATACAGGCTGTGTGCATACTGTGAGCTTTTTAGAAGTCTGCACAGGTATGGGGGCATGGGCGGTTCTAGACAGGGGCCAACGGGGGCCAGTGCCCCTGTAGATCATTTTCTGGCCCCTGCTATGGCCCCTGTACTGAAGACATAAAACTCAAAGAAATTCTAATGATGATGTGCGACATGGTTACTGATAGGTACTTTGGATCTATTTCATTTTTTTTCTTTACAAATTCTGTTTTACTAATTATTTAAAAACAATAAGGTAATAGCTTCAGTGGTATTGAGATAGGATCACATTTTTCATCTGCTAAATGTTTTTTTATTTTTTCAAAACAAATTGCTCTAATTTTAGGCCGAATTTATCAGTTTGTTTTTTTTTTGTTCTAATTCAGATTTTATAGAAAACTGTAATTTTATATGTAAAATTCCTAAATTATGAATGTATATAGACCTAATAAGAAATAGAATTTTAAATAAACCTAATTAAATAGAAATTTTACTTCATGCAGCTATCTTAATATACTTGAATCCCTTGCCCTGTTTTTTATTTCATGCTTTTCTGGGGCCCCATAAAAACCCTCTGGCCCCCTCCTGGCCCCCTGAAACATTTGGTCTAGAACCACCACTGTATGGGGGCCTTTGGATGTTTAACATTAATTGACATTTTGTGTGATTTTAGACTCTGCAGGGTGACATGGAGCAGGGTCACACCTACCTAAAGGCAATGAGGGAAAAGGCAGAAAAGGCGATGACCTTCCTTGAAGAGCCTGAGGCAGACCAGCTGAGGGAGGAGGTGGACATCCAACTTTTTCAGCTTGAGGAATTAACCACTTCTCTACGCACAGAACACAGCTCCCTGGAGAAATACATCTCACTCTCCAAAGACTTTATGGATAAATATAAAACACAAGCCCAGTGGGTGAAGGAGACAAAGAACTTTTTAGCAGCAAGTTTAGAACCAAAAACTGAACTCTACCAGAAAAAAGCTCAGTTGGCAAAATATAAGGCGAGTAATAATATTGTAACATTGATACAAATCATATTGAAAGAACTGACCCGGTATTTAACTTTCCTTTCTTTTACACAGACTATTCAGCAGACTGTTGAATCCCACGAACCAGCTGTGAAATGCGTCATTGAGAAAGGAGAGGCTTTACTCAATTCCTTTAACGACCCCACGATCGGTGAAAACATGAAAAAGTTACAGACCGACTATCAAGACCTTTGTTTGGCAGCTAAGGTATGCAAGTTCTGTCTGTAATAGTCCTCGTTTTAAAGTAAGGGCCTGAAACTAATCAATTAATGTTGTTGATTAGTTTTATTTTGGAAGCCTTAGAACCCTAAACTACGGTGGCCCTGAAGTGCAAACTGCAACCACAAATCTAAAAGCGCAATCTACATTAAGGAAATCAGCAATGACATTAACCTACCGGAAAGGTAGGTACCAGTGGGAAAACATGAGACATCGCTGATTGGACGCCGCCGCTGACCCGCTGACCGGAAGTCATTCTGCCCCTGCTGCGTTTTTTGAAAACATGGATATTGTCGGCCCCCCACATAGCTGCCGTTATCCAGGAATATTTTGAATCAGGACATACGTATTTGGTGCGATGATACAGGATATGCTCAAGACTAATCACGAAATTTCAGTTAGTTTGCGACACTGAAGACACACATACACTTAAAAGAAGCTGGACTGTTCAGACAACGCAACTTCCGGTTCAAGGATCAAACGGCGCTCGCCGCCCAATCAGCGACATGTCTCATGTTTTTCCACTGGTACCTACCTTTCCAGTAGGTTACCGTAATTGTGTTTTTCTTAATGCCAGCTGCGCTTTTGCTATGTAGTTTTTTGTTTTTTTAGTTGCTCTTTTGCTTTATGTAGTTGCGCATTTCCTTAATGTAGTTGTGCTTTTAGATTTGTAGTTGCAGTTTGCACTTCAGGGCCACCGTATCAAAAACACTATATATACCATTGAAATGTAATAGTTAATACATTGTTTTTCTAGTTTTAAATAATTCTTTAATGGACAAGTTGAATTTATAAACAAGAATTGGAAGCACAAACGTAAATTAATGGTGGGACTCTATATTTTCTTAGGCTTAAGTTTACAGAAAGTTTCCCTTCTATTTGGTTTAATGTTCCTTAGTGCTTTTTCTCAGTATCAACAAGATGTCTGGCAGAAATATTGTGGACTCTAGAGCTCCTTTCAATTGTTGCGTTTACTGTTTATACTCCAGGTTTAAAGCAGACAGATTTAAATTATCTAAATATGCCAAAAGTAGAAGTTTGGCTTTATTACACATGATTGATGTTGATTCTTTTAAAAGCTAGAGATCATGTATTTTGGGATCGCTGTCCATTTAGATTAAATTGTCCTTATATATATATATACTTTAATGAAATGAAAGGATTTTGTTCTAATCCTCCATCTTTCTTTATTTCACTGTTTTTGACCTGTGGACTAATGTCTCTGGCAACAAAACAGATATCTAGCACTATACTGCCACCACCATGCTTTACATGGTGTCATTCTAAATTATAGTGTGGTTCCGCTGCAACTTGCTAAGAAACATTTATCCATGCTTTACTGGAGCTGTTTGATTCTATTTGTGTAAATTAGACAAAATCTCAATTAGATTAAAATTATTCTTGTTTTCAAAATAAATGATTGCAGTCATATCATTATTCCAGCCTGAGAAACAGGACCGTTCAGATGCAACATTAAAGAGCTGATTTATCAAAATTGAGACAGAGGTGGAACAAAAATAAAGGAGCATATTTTAACAAAAGGCAACTTCCAAAAATAAAAGACCAAGCGAAAAAAAAAAAAGTAAAATGCGAACCAAAGACCATGAAATGTTTTAAATCCAAAAACAAAGCAGGAACATACGTAAAAGGAGGTGAGAGCTCTATACTAGATCAAGATGGAGCAGAGTAACCAGCTCTGCAGGGACTAAACATTTTAACAGGAATAAATACTGATGAGAGCTAATGGATGGAACAAGAAAGAGAAGATATTGATGAGAAGAGTTAAAGCAGGTGAGAGGACAGTCAGAAGCAGAGGGAATCAAAGGGAATAAACGGCATTAAAAAGCAAACATGTGAGAAAGCTAGGAGCTGTAAATAGAGGATGGCTGGAAACAAGGCAAACTGAAAACTAACAGGATACTTCAAAAAAATGAGCTAGAGAGATTTTAACATCAAAAACAAAGCAGGAAGATACTAACATAAACCAAAGGCAAACAATCTTAACAAACCAAGCATAATAAAAAAACTCCAACACATATCAATGCTCATGATGAGTTTATGTACACCTCTGACCAGTTTCCTCCATTTAGTTGAATAAAAAATGAAAGCTCTGGTTCGTCTTTGTTGCAGACGCATGTGCAGAGCCTGATGGAATGGGTCAAAGAACATGAAGATTACAACAGCGAGCTGCAGGAAGCTGAGAAATGGTTGTTGCAGATGTCCAGCAGGCTGGTGACCTCAGACTCGATGCAAACCGGAAACATGGAGATGGCTACCCAGCAACTGGCCCGACATAAGGTGATCGACTCTAAAATCACAAACAGTTTTTATAGTTCTAATGCTATTAGCACCGTTACCTGGAATTGCTAATCAGATGCTTTTCTATAAATTGATCTCTTCCATTTGTGTCAACGTTTTAAGGCCATAATGGAGGAAATTTCTAGTTTTGAGGAGCGTCTGACCAGCTTGAAGCAGAAAGGAGAAGATCTGATTGCTGGCTGTACAGATCAAGCTCAAGTTCAAGCTAAGATTAGTCAACAAGTCCAGGCCCACCTACAGGGGACAACAGACAGCTACTCTGCCATATGCAGCACCGCCCAGCGTGTAGGTCACAGAGAAACTCAACTATTCATATTTGCACTAGAAAAAAGTTGGACATACCATTTTTTTCCTGCTAAATCTAGCTAGTAAGACGCTGATTATTCTGTTTCAATAGGTCTACCAAAGTCTGGACCGGGAGTTGCAAAAATATGTCAGTCATCAAGACACTCTGCAGCAGTGCCAAACATGGCTCCTAACAGTACAAGAAGAAGTTCAGCTCAATGATCAGGGACCGACGGGGCTACAGGAAGCTCTGAAGCAGGTCTCTAGCACCACATCCTTTCACTTTTAATTGCAATATTTTGTTTATGCTCACTTATGTAGTTTTTCACCAATGTTATTTATACAGGTGAAGCACTACAGAGCCCTTCAGGAGCAGGCCAGCACGTATCTGGACCTGGTGTGTTCGGTGTGCGATCTGTCTCATGATGCTGTGAGAGTCGCAGCTGCTGAAGTCCAACAAATCAAACTCACGGTCCGTATTATTGTTGCCTTCCTTCATGTTTAATTTGTATATTTTACTTGACAAAAGGACTTGATGTTGGCAGTTAGCTAACACCGTTTCTATGTTTATGTTTCATTATCAGTTGCAGGTCAAACAGTGGTGTATATACATTGCAAAATGCAGTTAGGCCTAAATTTATTCATACTCCAGGAGGAAATTGAGATTTTTAAGTTAATTTAATTTATAAAATAACTTTGATAGGAATTTATACATCAGTCCCCCATAGATTTATAGAAGAATGTTTTTTTTTATGTTTTAACAAAGAGGGCATATTAGGGCGCGCAGGTTGGGCGGTGGTTAGCACACACCTGACCCATGTAGGGAGGCTTTTAGTCCTCGACGCGGCTGACCCGGGTTCAATCCCCTTCCTTTCAGCCCACTGTCAGAAAAACGAGCCACTAGTCAGTGTTGGGAAAAGTTCTCTTTCTACGTGGGAACTAGTTCAAAAGTTCAGTTCACACATTTTAAAATGAACTAGTTCAGTTTCATAGTTCATAATTCAAAATTTTGAACTAAGTTCACAGTTCCAAAAATGAACTAGTTCATAGTTCTTTTTTTTTTTCATATATTGCTCAATTACACCATAGCCTACTGTAGAACCACAGACAGCAATTATTTTATCAGTTGTAACTCTTGAAACTGTGCGTCAGATTTCATCTTCATATCCAGTTTTGAATCCTTATCCAACCAGGGTTTACATTAGCATTGAGGGGACAGCATTTCCCCATTGTTGCTTTTAACGCTTTGTTGCTGTCCATTCACTTCACACTAGTAGCAGCTGCAGCTTTCACCCCTACAGTATATTCCTCAAAAACATCAGGAAAAATGTGCTGCTTGAATGGTCTTTTTTATGAGGAATTATTAAAAGAAAAACAGGAAAGTAGTCTTTAAGGTGCAAATGTTTTTTTCTTATTATTATTATAATTTTTTCCATTTGAAATCCCATTACTCAGTACATACTAAAAAGGAATACTGGAATCCTGGAAAATTATACCAGGCAGGTTTAAGTGCAGATTTTTTTACTGAAAGCCGGGGGGCAAAGTTTGCAGAGAAATGTAAGATTGTTGCCATCATCCTCACCCCACCCACCACCTGGTCATAAACCTGTTGTAAGTGATCATACTGCTGCTTGTCGCCTCCACGGTCGCCTTATGCTGTGTGTGGCTTCCACGCTGCATTTTGTTTTGATGACGCGACGCCGCTGTAGGCTACGATACTGGCAGCTGGTGTTGCCAGATTGGCGTTTTTCCCGCCACATATTAAGGCCCAAGTTTACGGTGTGATTTTAACCGGGGTTTCGCCTGGAGGGCCTCTATAGAAATCTGGCAAACCTATTGAACGGAGTTGAACTGAGAGAGCGCGCCGCTCACAGACACCAGAATAAACGAAGTTCACAATAACGCTCATCAGGCAGTAATGCAGCACGCTCAGTTCACGTTCCGCCCAAAATATGATTACGTAGAATTTGTTCATGAACTTTCCTTCAATGAACGCTGCTCAGGCAAAAACACTCGCTACTTAGTACCGTAAAAATCAAAAACAAAAAAGATGTCATATTCAAAAAGGTAATCTTCTTTTTTTGACATTTCAGCTGCCACTACTACTAATTGCTTTTTTTTATCAATCCTTTTTGCATTTTTTTCCAATGTTATTTTAACCAATTCTCTATGGTATTGGGCTGCAGGTCTTAGTTGGAAGAAGAATGATAGGCCGCCTTACCATCACCCGAATCTTTAGCTCCCTTCACATAATCTTTATTACAGTAGATTCAAGCTGAGACTCTGTCCAAACCGTTCCAATACATTAACATTGCTTCCAGTTAAAATAAAGCATGTTGGTCATATTTAAAAATGACTGTTTACATGTAAGTCTGTGTGAGGATGAACATCTTTGGGGTGAAAGTTTAGATGCTCAGTCAATGTGTTGTGGAATTCCAGTATAGTTTAAAGAAGAGTTTGGTTAATTTGTTAATGTTTGCTCTGTTTTTTGTGCAGATCGAGGAAAGGATGTCAAGTGCACATGAACTTTCAGAGAGTTGGAGAGAGATCAAAGAGCAGAAACAAGATCTAACAAGCTTGTTCCAGGACATGGAGCAGCAGCTTCTCAGCCTCTCCAGGAGACCAGCAGAACTGGAGACTAAGATTGCTCAAAACATGTTGTTGCAAGCCAAGGTAGGAAAAAGCAGAATGTTTGTTTTTTTCTGTATACTGCCTTAGAATTCTGTCATTATTATTTAAAGCAACATTAGAACTTTGATTCTGAAAGGAAAGAAGAAATGCACTTAAACCCTTCACTCCAGTGTAGAAAATATTTATTGTGTTTGTTACCTTTAAGCAGTTAAGATAGAAATGTGGGTACTTTGCAAATTTTTCACAATAGTTATAATGTTCCAAATAAAATACACAGTCAATGACCAGTCTTACGTACCAAACGCAAGTTCTTCCCAAAGGTTCCTAGATCTGCACTTAAAGGAAAGTAAAGTAATAGTACACCCAAACATGATTAGCCTTCATTTCTACCACACCCCATACTGGAAATAAATAATTTCTAGTAATTTTGATATCTCTGCACGCAGAGATCTAGGTGGAGGTTTCTTTGGTTGCTGTCTCACGGATTATCTTAAAATAATGGAGGTCTATGGCACCGAAGTGATATAGCGTCCATGTCCTACGTAAAAAATCAAAGCTCTTTATATTCCTCCATTTTGAGTACTTGCTCTAGGTCCGGGGCCAGCCCCTAAGCGTCCCGAGCGGTAGAAGCATCCCAAATTTTTACCTAAAACAAAAGTCAGCTTGAATGTTTTGAGTACGCTGTAAACAGAAGGGATTTCCCCGAAAAGCGATTACGT
>JAGKQL010000009.1:5400322-5414531 GCA_018398635.1 Cyprinodon brontotheroides | reverse complement strand
AGTAAAAAGTCGCCATAAAAATAAGTAGTAAAGTAAAGTAAAAATGTCCCGTAGGTATTTTGTCAGGTTTAGTGGTGTGTTTTGAGGACCCAAATGCAGAAGTGAGGAGGCAGAGGTGAGTTTTGTAGATTTAATTACACGCCCAAGGCAACAGAGGCAAAAATCCAAAAATGCAAAATAAAAAATATGAACCAAAAATCCAGAAAACATCAGGGAAAACAAAGGGAGCAAAGAGATGACGGAGCAACAAAACAAAAACGACGACGAACCAGCAAACAGTGACTGGACATGAGGTGTATGAATGAGAGACTGAACAAAGAATCCAGGCTAATCAGCAGATTGGGAGCAGGTTTAGACAGAGGAGTCTAGAAGGGAGCTAGGGAAAAAAAAAGACTGGCACAAGAGGGCAGCAGAGGGCAAACAATACCTAAGAACACCAATACAATAAAAAATAACTAGGAATAACAACAAAATGGAAATGAAACCAATAAACTAGAAAACACAGAAAGACATCAAAGTATAACTGAAAACTCAACAAACCAGTAACGCAAACAGAAGTAGTGTTCTTTGCACAAACATGGACGCCTCCAGTAAAGCACACATTGGAAATGAAAAATTACCCTTATTTCAAAACACTTATCATTTATTGAACAGTATGTAATCATTTTATATTTAAAGTATTTTCAGAAGTATGAATTCTGAATATGAGCGACATTTCCTTTAATGTTCATGAGCCCATCCCGCTAAAAACTTTTAGGCAGCTCCGTAACTTGTTTCTTTTTTTCTCTTGAACAATAGAGTTTATTTCTATTTCCTCTAATGATTATTTTGTCTTACTGCATTTGATCATTTGAAGCCAGTTTTCCTCTCCTCTCTAGAGCATCTGGTTACCTAAAGTGAGAGAAGAGCTTGAAGATTTTAATATCAAGAGGCAACTAGATTGCATATGTTTTGGTTTTTTTACTACATGCAATAATTTGACGTGTTGCAAGTGATCTAACATGATCGCAATGCAATTGTAAAAGTCAAGGGCATAGTGAAAGACTCCTCTGCTTCAGCAGTATTGATTTATTTCTGGCCGATATTGATGCATATTTTGCATATATATGTATACGATAACCATATATCGATACTATGTTAAAGCTGGAGCAAGGAGCAAGTAGTCCATTGAAAATAGCTCCCTTTATCCATTTCTGAGTTTTGAACAGACAGTGGACTCAGGATATTTGTTTTCATGTGCAGCAGAACCACCTTCTGATTAATGAAAAATAAAACCATTTATCTAATTTACTAGGAATCTGGTGCGTGAAATGTCATCGTTCTGTTACAAACTTCGTGGATATTTTGGTAAATTCTTTGTAGATTTTGTTAGTAAAATAGATTGATACCGTCAGTATATCAACATATAAAATATGGCAAAGTTCTGCGAATTTTCGGGAGTTCTTGCATAGCGATGACATATAGCCATATTTCATTAGTAAAAGAGAGATTGATATGGTGTTTTAAATGGCAATATATCAGCATATGAAGATACTGTGATATTTTTTAATGTATCAATATTTTTTCCCTCGCTTAGAAGCTTTTAAGTCTGTAAAAAGAAGTTTTTGAAGAAGAAGAAGTAGTTTTTTTTATTTTTATTTTTTTTAGACTTTAGAAACCTCAGAAGCTGGATCAAATATCGGGTTAAATATCGATGGGGTGGCCGGGAGATGTCCCGGATATTCAGTTTTGCTAAGTCGATACAGATAGTCGATGAGATTCTGCGGGTGCATCCCCTAGCTCCAGTGCGTAAAAACGTGTTCCCTTTAAGTAAAAGGTTTAATTACAGCTACCTTTAAAGCCTTTGGTACCATATTCCTTGTAACAAGGAAGAGATTAATCACATCTACATTGGTTTATCTCAGGAGACCGTATCAGCCATTGTCCGATACCATCTGTTTGAGAAATTGATGTGTGTGTATATATATAGCGAAGAACTGCATACTACTTGGATGTAAAATAATTGCCATCACGGCTTTTTCAAGCAACTGCCTCATCTTTGTGAAGCAGGAAAACCACTAATACGTAAAAATAAACTTTTGGCTCTCACAGTAGTACATCGCTGCCCTATTTGTTGGTACTTGCCAATACTGACACCACCATTTTTAGTGCTGGACAGTAGCCAGCTAACGGTATTGCTGCAAAACTATTAAAAACTAAATAAAAACTCTCTAAACATGTTTTTTTTAAAGCAAAAAATTTAAACTACAAAGAGCTTTAAATGATTAATACATAAACTGAAGCAGCACTGCACCTGCTTTGCCTCCCTAATGTCTCCAGAAACCAACTGCTAAAGGCCTCCAGTCTGTGAGCCGTAAGAATCTGAATCCAATTAAAGTAAGAGATCAGCTTCAGCTTTAAATCATAAATGATGTTCGAATCAAAGGCGGCTGGAAAGAAAAATCAAAGGTGTAGGAGTGTGAAGTCCTCAGGTGATCTGCTTAAGCTTTTTGTCTCGGCTTGTTGACGTGTTTTGGTTTCTGAGCGTCAGAA
Organism: Cyprinodon brontotheroides; assembly: GCA_018398635.1. Classification (NCBI taxonomy): domain Eukaryota; kingdom Metazoa; phylum Chordata; class Actinopteri; order Cyprinodontiformes; family Cyprinodontidae; genus Cyprinodon; species Cyprinodon brontotheroides. Next base: position 5,411,999 of record JAGKQL010000009.1, on the reverse strand, counting down.
GAAAAACAGACGTCTCCAATAATGTATCTTCTTCTTTTTTTATTTACACTTCCAGTCTGAGATTTACAAATTCTTGTACCTATCTTATTTAGCAATAAACCTTTATCTTCTTCAGTATGGAAAGCAGTTTTATTCCAACATTTCAAAATTTCAGTTATTAACAAATTATCTATAAATATTCCATAATACTGTATTATTTTTAAATAAATATTACATCAGATATATATAAACGTGGATGTATTTTCATATTTTTCAAGATATAAAATACATAATTAGATGTCCATACTTTATTTAATATCTATTTGTTTAATTTATGACTGATTTATTTTTAATCTTGTTTAATTAAAGATAATTTATTTTAGGTATTTTTGTTTTAAGAATTATTCATTTTAAATCTTTTTATGACATTTGAAATACATTCATTTATTTCAACGTTTATGTGATTATGTATATTACACAGGATGGTAATATGTGTCTGGACTGTTCAGAATATTATTATATTTTAGAAAAAATCAAATATGAGGTATATAAAGAATAAAAACTTGAAAAACAAACAGAAATAGTATTCCATGGGTAAAGTTTTCCTTTTAATTGAATATTTATTTATCTATTAGTAAAATTATTTATCACATTTTAAAAGAAATGGCTCTTCTTACCAAATCGCGTCTCGTGTTATAATTTTTAAACTCTTTTCCATTTAAATACACGTTTGCTCTACGCATAACTTCTATGTAACACAAAATCATGACCATCATATAAAATGGGCAAAACACAATTTTACATACATAAAATCACAAGCAAAACAAGTTTTAGCCTACTTGAATCCTAAAGACCTGGGTTCTGCTGGGAGGATTCTTCCTTTTAAAAGGGAGTTTCCTCTCCACTGTTGGTAAAGCATGCTTAGTGTGAGGGATTACATGCGAGTGATGCAATCAACTGGTTTAAGATAGATGAGAAAACTTGAATCCGAATTTGACTGGATGATCTGGTTAAACTGTAAAGTGCCTTGAGATGATGTGTGTTGCGTGAATTGGCGCTATATAAATAAACTGAATTGAGCACATAAAAAAGAGCCATTATAAAGAGACAGAAAGTATTTAATAGGTAGACATCCATTATTTTTCCTCTCAGTTTTGTCCCTCTTCTTGTCCCTTTTCTTCTTTTCTTCCTCTCTATGACTTTGTACTCAGCTGACTTTCATGCTGTCTCTAAAGGGAATCAAAGAGTTTTCCAATGCAAAAACAAAACTTAAATGGTTGCTCCTTACCTACTTTGTTCCAAAAGGTGACAGAGTTTGTTGTGCTTTTTATAATGCTAAGTTGCCAAAGTCTCCAGTAGCGAACAAAGTTGCTAGATTTGGCACCAGTCGCTTTTTAGAAATAAAAGTGCTAGAGTGGTCTGAAAAGTTGGGTGAAATATAGCAACAAAAGTGCTAAGTTGGCAACGACTGGTTCTTGTTGCTTTGCTGTTTGGATCTTTCTGAACATGTGCAGCAAATGGGCTGAGACACACACTTAATACTTATAAGATTTTCTGATGACATTTTGAGTGAAAGGATTTTTATGAAAACATGAATAGTTGTATGTGCACAAATAAGTAGTAGTTGTATTGACCATACATGGAAACAGAGTTTTATGGGCCCCCAGGAACTTGGGTCCCTAGGCAACTGCCTAGTGTTGCCTAATGGTAAATGGTAAAATTCACATCATACTCACACTGGATCGGTATTTGATCAAATATATATTTTGTTTTCTATAAATGAGGGTGATTGTTATAAATTAAACCAAGTGATTTTCAATCCTAATCAAAAGAAACAACAACATAAATAAAATGCACTGATATAATGGAGCAGTCTGTAAATGCAGCTGATAGTTAATGAATCCTAAAACAAACCCTCTTCTGTTAGGAGTACAAAGCTGTCTTTCAGTTAGATAAGCTTAAACCTTTATTTCTATTCAAATGTAATGTGTCTAGACAAACACTCCTACTGTTGGTGCAATCAGAGAGAAAGAATGTCAGGATTTATAAGCACACATTTCAAAATATAACATCGAAGAACATCTAATGCTCATGTGCTCACACATACGCACAAGTTTTTACCCACGAGCGAATCTATGCAATCTATTATTAACATGTTTCCTTCCAGACAAAGATACTGGTGGGGAATAAAAAATAGAAAAAGAAAAGAAAGAGAAGGTTAAATTATTAAATTTGGGATGTTCTCTTTGAAACAAAAAAAAAGTCAGGTGGAGAGGAGAAAAATCTACTGTTTCATGAAGTGACGAAAAAATTTGAAGGTGAAAGTAGGTTATAAAAAAGGAGACAATGAGAAAGAGAAGGTGTGGCATCAAAGAAAGAAAGTTTAACAAAGTCAGCGACACACTAGGGTAGAGTCACACGACATTGGAGAGAAGCTCACATCAGAGAACATCACACCCCCGCCATCTAAACTCAGAGAGTGAGACACATGAAGAGGAAGCAAAATACAAAGCTGAACCAGATGGAAGAGGGAACGGCGACATAGACAGGAGTAGGGGAACAAAAAACCAGAAAGCAAAATGGAAAAAATGCAAATCTACTGACATTATATAGTAAAGAAGAGGTTATTTTTATTTCGTAATTGGAAAACCAACAAACAATCATAGAACAGCAGCGGCGGGACTCATTTCATTTACCGGAAGGGTCTGCATTATCAATGGGATCCAAATAAATCACATTTAAATCATACATATTGGTTTGGTAATAAAAAACAGGAGTTTTTTTGTGGTCTACGTCAAAGCTTTCCAGACACACAGAGGTCGCAATAACAGAGTAAAAGTAAAGCAGCGACTACAAGGAAAGAGCACTTTACAGCACTTTCAGGTTTACAAGGAAAGAGTCCTTTAAAAGTCTGCATCCTTCTGGAAGGAGGCTGCGCTCCATCAGGACCAGAACCTCCCGTCACAAAAACAGTTTTTTCCCATCTGTCTATCCGGCCTGATATTTTCAACAAGGCCAAGACCCTCCCGTTTCGACACTTAGCAATGTTTTCTGTCTTCTCCCCCATAATATTTTAGGAGCAGCATAATTGGGTGTAAAAACATTCTTAAAGAATTCATTAACGTGAAATCTACTGTGTGTATTTGGTCTCCCATAAACTACTCTTCTGTGTATATATGATATATAACTCATCATCTGCATCAACAGATATATATATATATATATATATATATGTTAAATATACGACCCACAGGCCACTTTATTAGGAGTACACCTAGGTGGTGCCCCACCCCGTTGCTCGCATGGTCTCTATGCCCCGCTGCATGTCTGAGTGCCACAGCTGGGTTTTTTGTTGATGTTTGTTTATTTCAATAAACGTTTTGCAACTTTAGCTACTGACTGTCTCAGCTGATTATAATACAGTGGGCAAAAGCCTGTTAATCTGTCCTTTAAATCGGTTGATGGACAATGTCTCTAAAAGGGGACAGGCGGCCCTCAAAGGACCGAATTGTTGGCCTAGATAATAAGGTGATCTGTTCCCCTGTTAAGTTGAATTGAAAAGCCTCCTGGATGCGAAGTGAAATGTCTTCCACATCAGTAGATAAGTGGAAAGTTCCACTTTTATGGAATGACTATGACCTGGATGACTGAGAATCTTAACTGGCACATCAGCTACAGTGTTTGCAAATGTGATGAGGACTTACAGGAAGCCTTTTTCCTCTGTCATTGCCAAGAAAGGTTATTATTTTATTTTATTATTGACCAAATACTTATTTTAAAAAACCTACAGTTTGATTTCCTGGATTATTTCCTCTCCTTTTGCCTAACAGTGTTAAAGTTTACCTAAAATGAAAATTACAAACCCCTCCTATCCTTCTAAGAGAACTTGTACAATCGGTGGCTGACTGAATACTTTTTTGCCCTACTGTATAACAGGCCACCACTTCGAACCAAGATTGGCACCAAGGTTTACATTTCAACAAATAAAAACACATTTAAAGCCAATGCACAGCCCTTAACACCCAGAAATGCTCATATTTCTATAGAAGTAGAATAGACAGGTAGAGCGGATATCTTGGGCCACGCAGCTGCTCCACCATTTATCTCAATTTCACCCTCCAGACGTGAGCGTTCAAACTTACATTGGCACATTACATTAGTATCAAACTAAGGCAGAACAAGATGGACACAAACAAAGCAGCCACACAAACAAACACACACATTCTCGTCTTGCTATATGTAGTGAGGGCCACGTTCCATTGACTTGCTTTGCTTTTCAGTCATTTTCAAGCCTGGACAAAAGCCCTAAACCCTAATGATTAGCAGTGCATACGTCACCCTAACCATAAAACTCAACTCAATTCATACCTTAGCCACTAGCCTAACCGTTAGCAAAATAATACGTAAAGACCAGAAAATGCCCTCCTCAACGGGTCCTCAGTTTGATGGTGAAATCTGACAGCAGGACACACACACACACGTTGGATTGTCATGACACCAAAAAGTCAAACTCGATATTAACACCCAGGAAAATATTTGATATTAAATGCCGTTTTCGATAGATGAGAATAAAATTGGCTACATATTTAAAGGCAACAAAATATTTATGTACATGAGAAACTCATGGAAACTCGTGAGAAATTATTTTTTTTTCAATCTCAACATGAAATTTGCTTTCTTTAAAGGAATCAGAGATGCTTTTTGTTAAATAAGTTTACAAATAAATGCTAAATATTAGTGTATCCAGAGGCAGCTTTTGAGTATCTATGCTTTTCAGATACTTTTGACAACCCTTCAAAAATGTGAGTAAAAGTAATATAATCATGTGTCAAGCTGGTGTTTTAGGAGTTATTTCTCAGGAAGATAAAACCAGTATTTCACTGGGTACACAGAGCTTAAATTCAAAAGCCTTTAGTCTAATGCAACCTTAGACTTGCTATAGTTATTGACTGCTGTGTCATCTCAGTCCTGCTATACTCTGATAATAATTCCTATTTATTCTCTTTACTATAAGCTGTCCTGCTCAAACAAATTATAACTGTAATACAATTAACCAAGCAGTACACTGCAAAAACGATCTAGAAATAAGTAAAAATTTCTTAAATTAAGTGTATCTACCCTTAATTTGAGTAGGTAAATGAGATAGTTTGCCAATTGAATGAGTAGTTTTAGTCTTAAAATAAGATAATTAGATAATATGCACTTGAAATACGACAATGGAATTGTGTTTTCTTACTTTAAGTGTAAATTGTCTTATTCTATTGGCAAAATGTCTCTTTTACCTCCTCAATCCAAGAACAAATGCACTTATTTTAAGAAAAAATTGACTTATCTAGATGTAGATTTTTTGCAGTGTAGCTCTCTTTCTAGTGTCCCTGACAACAGTGAGCCACGTTGCCAAAACTTACCAATATGTTTCTGTAAACTTTCTTTACCTTTAAAAGTTTTTGATTAGATAAGATGCACAGTTAATAAAGGTAGAAATAGCTGCCTATTTTTTTTTTTTTTTGGGTCACATTGGCTTATCTTTTCTGGCAAACTACTGACAATAAAGAAAGTTGCTGGAAGACATTGTGCATAAATTTGCTGATAGGCTCTAACCCTTGAAAGGACAGTGGGTAAGCCCAAAGCAGCATGCCTACGCTTATACTACGTTCACACCGGACGCAGCAGGCGGGCAGAAGCAGCGCAGTTTACATGCAAAGTCAATGGTTGACGCAGCGTCAAAGGCAGCAGCAAAGCGTACCGCGGGCGCTGCTTTTTTGAGTGTGCAGGCGCTAGCGCCGCACTGAGCAGCTGAAGCTTAGCGCAGTCGGTGCGGCGTGTTTAAGCATCTGACGCCAAGGCGTGACCTGCGCCCTAAGCGGCGCTGCTGCTTCGAAAGATGGAAATATTGAACTTTTGCTGCCGAGATGGAAATATTGAGCGGCGGCGTCAACCAATCAGAGAAGCTGATCTGGGGCTGGCAGGGAGACAGACACGCTCGCTGATGATCAGGCGCTGTGATCTCTCCTCTGAAACAGTTTATTTTCCCATCTCTGCTTAAAATGCAGAAATCTGCGGACGGAATATGTTGGCTTTTATTATCCTGCTGCCTGTAGTTCAGATTATTTAGATGAAAAACACCTACCACCAACTGCCGTGGTGAACCGCGAGTCAGGAGACAAACGACCGCGTTGAATGGGATTCCTACTGACGGCGGTGTGTATGTGTGTGTGAGTCTGGCGGCTCCGACAGAAAAATATTGGAAGGCGGATGGTAATCTGGATGAACTGATGAAGTTTTTCAGGTGGATTTTCTCACTTTAAAACATATTAAAAACTACTTTATTCCCACTGATCAAAGCAAATATAGCTGCAAGGCAAAGAAAGGATAGTGAAGCTCAGCAACGCGCGTCAGACACACTTTTGCACCGTGCCGCCAGAGCAGCAACGCTGGAAGCCTTCTGCCGCCAAGGCCAGAACTAACTGGTACAAGCAGCAAAAATGAAGCAGCAGGCAGTTCTTTGCTGCTCAAATCGCATTCGGTGTGAACTTACGCAGCATAAAACGGATACTAGCTAGACCATCGCCTGGGAAATTACTGATAATGGCAATGGCTTACAGTAGTAGCCATTCAAAATTTCCCCACTTTCCTTGTTGGGCCCTTGGCTGCTCTTTAGCTGATCCCTTTCAATTCCTTTTTAAACATCAATCTTTATAATAAAACATTACTTCTGTCATGATTTGTGGACATTAAGCTTTAAAGAGGAGCGTCAGTTCTTGGTCAGACCCTGTAATTCAGTGAAAGGATGGATTTGGAGTAAAAAATATGGAAGCTCAGGAAAAGGCCGGTGGCTGGATGTTGGAGGGGATTTTCCTGCCATTCGGCTGGCTTTGGACTGGAAACGGCCATTTTGAATGGCTGTCGCTGTACAGTGGTAATCCACAAAAAGACAACAAAAAGAAAAAAAATACTTCTACATATTATGTGGTTCTTAATTTTATCTTGTTCTTTAGTCTTCCGCAAAACTGTGATAAACTGTTCAGTGTAAGCCAAAACATTTTCTAGCTTAAACAGACTCTAAAATGTATTTCTTGTGATAAGAATAGCTTTTAGTTGTAATTGATTTTAAATATTCTTAACTGACAAAACAAAATGGTAAATTATTTGGATAACTTCCTGATATCACTGACTCTGATTTTCTAAAAGGAATGTTGTTCATCGTAGATTATTACCTCCCTACTCAAACATATATCATTCTAACAGCAGCAAAATATTAAATCGCTCCTTTTCCCAATTAAATAGAAGCAATTAAAACATTTTGACTGAATAGTGGGAGCATTATCTGATTTATTTGTCAAATAGCATGTATCTTCTTTGATTACTTTCTGTTTAACAATTATACTATAGTACTAGTAGTATATTCAAAGCTTGTAAACTATTAGGGTTAATTTAATCAACTATATAAGCTCATTACAAGACCATAAATTTATTTTCTTCTGTTCATAACTCTGAGCAACTATGACCTTTACAAGAAAAAGATAGTTTAGCTTTAAACTCTGAAAGACAGAGAGACAAAAAAGGTCTAAAATAATTTTCATCTAATCAATGTGTCTGGTGAATGTGATGAGAAAGAAAGCAACCTCATCCTAAAAATCAATCATTCTTTGTTCTTGTTTCATATATGGCACAAAAAAAAAATCAGCAATACCAAATGTTAATTCTACAGCTACTGAGGTCAACGTTACCATGGCGAGGAGGTATGCTGCTGGCCGGCCAGGTGGAGGGTCTTGGGCCGGGCAGTCGAGCAGCTGCCTGTATTAGACGGCCGCTCCCAGTATGGGTCACTGTGAAACACACACAAAGATAAAGCGTGGAAAAGTTCTTAAACAACAGCCTTGGAAAACAGAACCAGGAAATAGGGAGAGTTGGAAAAAAAAGAAGAAATTAAACAAGACAAAAAATTACTGTAGCATCATCTTAAAAAGAGAAACTGAATACAAAAATCCAAAATATAACAAAACAGTTTATTAAAACATACAGGAACCACATTCAGGAACATATTGGATATTTTAGCGAAAGTTGCTTTTTAAAGCAAACCATAACAATTTGATGTTGCTGTGTGTGAAATTTATAAAATGTGGGCATTTTTAGCTCAATGGGAAAAAAAAGGCACCTACTGTAATAATTATGATAAATGCAAACCTCCAAATGAAAAGTATATGGCTACATTTATAAAACCATAAAACCTATGCAGAAAAGGCTCTAGAGACAAAATACTAGGTTGAAGCCATGCTATTTTTTGGCTCATAATACTTCCAAGCTGTGTGGAGGTATTAGCCATACTAGGGATGATCTATATAAATCGCCCCTATCAAAATGGGTTTTAAAATGAAATAGGACATCGGACATCAAGCACCCCACCGACATTTTAAACTTTAAGCATTTGATCAGCTTCTGAGTTTCTAAAGTCTAAAAATAAATTAAAAATACTACTTCTTCTTCTTCCTCAAAAACTTCTTTTTTACAGACTTAAAAACTTCTAAAGACGAGGGAAAAAATATTGATCCATTAAAATATCACAGGCGCATCACGATAAATATCACGAGTTTGTAACAGAACGATGAAATTTCACGAGATTTTGAAAGTAAAATAGATCGATACCGCGTTTTTAAAAATCAATTTGATATCAGCATATGAAAATATATTTGAGTTTATTATTTTACAAAGTGTCAGAAATGGATAACAAAACTGCTATTTTCAATGACTACTTATTTTTGTCCAGCTTTAACATCGGTATCGATATCGGTTATCGGCTACATGAGTTTTAAAATATCGGCATATCGGATATCGGCCAAAATCCCAATATCGTGCATCCCTTGCCGATACCGATACCATCTGTTTGAAATTGATGTGTGTGAACATATGAAGAACTGCCCACTATTTGGATAAAATAATTGCTATCATGCTTTTTCGCTGCTTCCTACCTGGAGCTACAAAGGAAAAATACCCAAAGTTCAAAGTGAATCCATTTTAAAACATTTTATTGCCTCCTGGAATGGGTGACATTCAGCCCAGCAGGAACAGCGCGGAGAACACTGAGGTCAATATCCTTTCGGTATTTTCCCCATTTTGATTATGCTTTATTATTATTTTTAATTCAGAGAAATGTCAAACTATATGATGAAAAATTGTTCTGACTTTGATTGGTGTAAAGATCAGCATGCATTCTCATTTGTTTACCAGGAAAATGTAAGTTCACAATCGGCAATTGTACCTTTTTCTCCTCGACATGTCCCCATGTACTTCGGGATTGTTCATGATTTTTGGTTGAATACAATGCAGCGCGTAGTCGTAGTGCGCAAAACACTGGGTACCCGGAATTGCTGCCACAGTACCCGGCTGGAAACCTTGTGGATGGGGCCGTGGAGCAAGCGGAGGCAACAGAGGGAAAGCCTCGGCCAGCGCTTTGAGTCTGTGTTTTTCCTCTTTGGCAACGCCAAGTTCCCAGCTGTCCTCGCGATCTCGATGTAACATCATCAGATCTGTCAGGATCTCTTGACTTCCCAGGAGGTCCATGACTCCCAGTTACAAGCTAAACCCTAACATGTTTTCTTATTAAAAAGATGGTAATCTGCAGAGCTTCTACATATGTTGAAATTTTGTTTCTAGTATCGCTTCATATTAGTAAATAAGGTTCATAAATCTTTTTAAACAGCACAGAGAGAAATAGGGAGAGCTGCAGATTTAAAAGGTGAAACAGATTTATATTACATACATATACATGGCGCGTGTTTATATATATATATATAAATAATATTGCTATGCACATGTTACCATGCCACATAAGTGCTATGTTATATATCAAGTTATTGTTAGCATATATATATATATATATGCCATGCCACACTACTGGATGTTATTTCCCTACACACACATATATATATATATACACACACATAAATAGTTGGTTGGAGCATATATATATATATATATATATATATATATATATATATATATACACACACACATACAGTGGCTGCTATTTTAGTCAGCCACCACCAGTGCAAGCTGTCCCACTGCAAAGAGGAGAGAGGGGGCCGTAATTTTCATCATAAGTGATATACCTCAACTATGAGAGAGACAAAATGAGAAAAATCCAGAAAAATCACATTGTCTGTCTGATTTTAAAGAATTTATTTGCAAAAATATGGTGGAAAATAATAAGTATTTGGTCAATAACAAAAGTTCATCTTCTCACTTTGTTATACTTTGTTATATACCCCTTTGTTGGCAAATGACAGAGATCAAACGCTTTTCTGTAAGTCTTCTTCATACAAGGTTTTCACACACTGTTGCTGGTATTTTGGCCCATTTTCTCCATGCAGATCTCCTCTAGAGCAGTGATGTTCTTGGGGCTGTCGCTAAGCAACACGTGGACTTTCACAACTCCCTCCAAAGATTTCTTATGGGGTTGAGATCTGGAGACTGAGCTAGGCCACTCCAGGACCTTGGAAATGCTTCACGGGGCTTCACCCTTCAAGTTACCCCGGCAGGTGTGTTTTTGGGATCATTGTCATGCTGAAAAGACCCAGCCACGCTTTCATCATCTTCAATGCCCTTGCTGATGTAGGCAGGCAGCTCTTTTACTCAAAATTTGACTGGATGGCATGGCCCCATTCATTCTTTTCCTTCACACATGGGATCAGTCGCCCATGGTCCCTTAGTGTGAAAAACAGCCCCAAAAGCATGATGTTTCCACCCCCATGCTTCACTTCCTCACAGGTATGGTGTTCTTTTTGGGATGCAATCCCCAGCATTCTCTCTCCTCCAAACACGTGTAGGTAGAGTTTTGCCTAAAAAAGTTCCATTTTGCCTTCATCTGACCATATGATATTCCCCCAGTCATCGTTCCTTGACTCAATACTTCCAAATGCTCTCTAGCAAACTTGAGACGGGGCCTCCTTTTTGACATTACACTGGCTTCTTTAAGCAGGGGGACAGTACCGCTCGGCACCTTGCAGGATTTGAGTCCCTTGGCGTCAGAGTGTGTTACTGATGGTAGCCTTTGTTACTTTGTCCAGCCTCTGCAGGTCATCTACCAGGTCCCCCGTGGTGCTGGATTTTACTCACCCCGCTCTTGTGATCATTTTGACCCCATGGGGTGAGATCTTGCGCGGAGCCCCAGATCGAGGAAGATCATCAGTGGTCTTGTGTGTTTTCCATTTTCTAATAATTGGATCCCACAGTTGATTTCTCACACCAAGCTGTTTACTTATTGCAGATTCAGACTTCCCAGCCTGGTGCAGGTCTATAATTTTGTTTCAGGTGTCCTTGACAGCTCCCTAGTTTTGGCCATGGTGGAGTTTAGAGTGTGACTGTTTGAGGCGTGGACAGGTGTCTTTTATAGTACTGATAACGGGTTCAAACAGGTGCTATTAATAAAGAAGGTAACGAGTGGAGGACAGAGGAGCCTCTACAGAAGAAGTTACAGGTCTGTGAGAGCCAGAAATCTGCTTGTTTGTAACTGACCAAATACTTATTTTCCACCATATTTTGCAAATAAATTCTTTAAAAATCAGACAATGTGATTTTCTGGATTTTTTTCTCATTTTGTCTCTCATAGTTGAGGTATATCTATGATGAAAATTACCGGCCTCTCTCTTCTTTTTGAGTGGGATTGACTAAATACTTTTTTGCCCCACTGTATATATAT
>JAGKQL010000009.1:5379687-5400222 GCA_018398635.1 Cyprinodon brontotheroides | reverse complement strand
TATATATATATACATATATATACACACACACACTGGATGGAATTGGAATTGTACTTCTAGAGATGCATGATATGTCAGTTTTGGCTCTGGAAGCGGCTCTTATTCAAATGTTTAATTTTAAAGCATTGATGTTTTTGGGCCCTATATTTATAATGTACTAAAAGGCATCTCTCTAACTACCTATTAATGTAAATATCAGTATATTGTGGTTCTCTTGTGTTCTCAAAAATAGGAAAGCATTCAATAAATAGATGTTTGAGCTCACTTTTGGAAAATTTGCCTAATGAAAGTATAACAGTAGGTCCATGTTTCCCTGAGTTTCCCCACCAACTTCAATCACAAAGTTACTCCCTCGCATTTCTAAAAAAAACTTAGTCCACAGCAACATTAGCAAGTCTATGCAAAAAAGGGGTTTTTAGAGCAAAGTACGGTTTTCTGATCTCTTTATTGGAGATTAAAAAAGAATAAAAAAAAGCTGTACTTAACAACATTTCTTTTTGTTTACACTTGTGTTTACAAAATGACAAAATAAAATCAGTCTAAGTCTGTCACTAAGTCCAAACTTGTTAAACCAAGCAGTGAAGGTAACATGTTAGCAAGCAACAGGATTTTAATGGGTTCCCTAATTTCAGTGATTTTAAGTTGGTAGAAATGAAATCTCTAAAAAAAGAGAATAAAATTGCCTGGTGGATTTCAGGACATACCTGCCAGCTGAGTAAAGGGCTCCTGCTTTCTAAAATATTCAGCATAGAAATAAAAAGCTGTAGCTTAGCTGCTTTATTTCTAGACTTATGTATTTATAGTAAAGCTAAATAGTGCCGAGTGGGATTTAAGAGGAAGGCAAAGCGACAGAGTCGAACACAAAGCCACCCCAGAGTGACAGTCCCTGCTGGAAGAAATATTCAAATTTTACACACCCACCAAAGACAGGCTGTCAAAACTCATGTGGATGTGGATTTTTTTTTTTTTAGACTGAAAGGAGCACAGGAAAAATCTACTGGATTAAAGACAAGGAAGAATGAGAGACTGGAGCAGAATAAGAGAGTAACGGAAAAAGAAGAAAAAAGGAGAAACACTGAAGCAATGGCGGCTTTCAGGAAAACATTTACTGAACCGTGTAGCACAGCATGAAACCACTGACATTGTTCTGTAGACTAGTATTACTGTAAAACAGCTTTCTGAAGCAAGCTGCCCACTATTGTTCTTGTCAAAGGTTGAAGTGAGGGCTGCGCCAGCATAACCTATTTTAGTTTACAGCTAAAAGAGAAAACACAAAGGAGCGATTTTCCAATGAAATGACCCAGACGTATGTCCAAAGATGGTATTACTTTTAGATCTAATCTCTTGATGCATGACAAGGGAGCACATCTGTTCAGGAGAATGAAAAAAGATAAAAAAAAGAGAGAAAATTCACTCTCCTGAGTTTGCTTCATATTGATTACAAGCACACAAGAACCTTAATGCGTTTTCTGTGAAAAGAGACCCACTTTAAGAGCAAAACAGTTAATATCTGACAGGAAGCAGCAATAATTTGAGCTGCCAGCAATCCCACTTATCAATGTAGTGAAAACATATAGTAGACATAGTGAAAATACATTAAAATAAAAGTAATTACAACAATTCCTTAATTTTAAATTGTGTTACTTAATTTTTTTAATTTAAATAATGTTGTTTTTTATTCTAGTTTTTTTTGTGTGTAGGTACAAATAGAAACATTTAAGTGAAGAAGGGCACTGGTGAAATGAGTGCATGTGTAGTATTGGCTTCAATGGGACCTTATGCTGGTCTCTAGGCCTCATCCCAACTGCAGGCCTTAAAGGAAAAGTCGCTCATATTCAGAATCCAAACGTCTGAAAGTTCTTTAAATCTGAAATGATTCCATCCTGTTCAATAAATGATCAGTGTTTTTAATTCAGAGTAATTTTCATGTGAATGTGCTTTACTGGAGGCATCCATGTTTGTCAAAGAACACTACTGCCACCTACTGGTTAGTGACGTCACGGTGCGGTATCGGCTGTTGATCAAGTCCCAGTGCTGTATCTGGTGTTTGTCACAACGCGCTATTATCCAAGTCATCTTGAAAACATTCTTCTTCCAAATGTTGGCTACATATTACGGGTTTTTTCTCTGGCCAGAAGTTCGATGGCAAATCCTCCCTCTTCAAGTTGGCGATCCAACGACCAACCCGTCCGTGGAGGATCAGGAATCAGAAAGGTGGAATAACTCTTTTTTTCACTTTTACCCGATGTATTCCAGCATCCAGCTGCCATGCACGTGGGCATTGTCAGTTTCACTATAGCTCTGGTGAATTTCAATGGTGAAGTCCTCTGGAAATCTTCAATAATTGTTGTTGATTGCAGATGTGTCTAGTAGTTCCCATTGATTTAGCTTGGAAAGCGGGGAGAATGGCGCTAGGCTTACCGCACCGTGACGTCACTGCTGGAAGATGGCAGGAGGGAGGGGCTACTATATTTGGACAAAAATGGCCGCTCCCAGACTCAGTGATCGCATGAAAAATATTGTTTTAATTTTTTACAGATTAACGTTGAATTCATTAAATCAATGAATTATTTTTAGGTATAAATAATAATCCATTGCTGACCGGACTTTTCCTTTAATGCACGATTCCGATTTTTTTGTGAAATCCCATTCTTTTGTGTGGTTGTTCAAACTTCCTAATATATCCGACTTGTATGTGATTTCCTGTGGGACTGATTTCACACAAAGTGTCCCGCATGCACATTAGAGGACGCAATGACGTCACAAACAAGCTTTCAGGGAAGTAAAAACAGATGGTATTGCTGGAGCGCATCTAGCAATCTCTCATTTCTTTCCCAACCTCAGTCAGTGCTTTAAGAACACAATCTTATAGATTGTTGAAAATAAATACTTCTCTCTGCATTATCGTCCCCCATGGTTGTGTTTCTTCCTGTACACTTAAAATTTTTTTTATCTAAATAAGTATTTTTTTCTAAAAATAAGTAATTTTTTTTGTATTTAGTATGTAACTGAGACACTTCGCCAGTGGAACAAGACAATTTACATTTAAAATAAGAAAAAACAATTACCTTGTATTATTGCAAGTGCATATTTTTTTAATTATCCTAGTTTTAAAAGTAAAAATACGCCTTCGATTAGCAATTTATCTTATTTTTCTAGTCAAATTCAAGGTAAAAACATTAAATTTTTACTCATTTCTGGGTTGTTTTATTAATGGCGTTCAGTTCAGATGAATGCGACACAGATCGTCTTTGAAAAGATCAGATACGTAACAGATTCAAAACTGTACAGCCGAATGGCCTGGGTCACATTAGAAAAAATCGGATCTATGTTGTTCAAAATGTCATGAAAAGATTAGATCCAGGTCGCATATGTGCAAAAAAAATTGAATTTGGGTCACTTCAGGCTACAGGATGAATGTAGCCTTACTGATCTCCTGTACCAGAGAAATATCTTGTGCCATTCTTCATCTTCTCTGATTAATTATTGTAACCTTGCTAACAAAAGTCACACCTTCTGCAGCTAAGATGCAGAGAACATTTTACAAGAAAATATGGGTTCAAAGAAAGAGTCCTCTACAATAAAGATAAGAAAGAGGAGGAGTTAGGGTGAGCCAAAAAATACTCCTTTAATTACAAACTAATTTCACAAAGTGTTTTTCTAGGAGGAAACCTTTCAGTCACTGATTTTCAGAATTCTGGATTAGCATGTAGCAACATAACCAAGCATGCATGTTCCACCTCTTTAAGGGAAGCAGATCTATAACAAGCAGAGTCAGCCCATCCTGACTGAGTGATGGTTGGAGAAGATAGAACAGAGAGAAGAACAAGGAGCCTAAATCTGGGAGAACATTCTAGTCAGTGAATGAACCATCCTTTAGTGAGTTTATCTAGGAGAAGCACTACATAATAGATAAGCTTTGACACAGTTAATTAAAGTAAAAGCTCAGAGAAAACCTTTGTCCAAGACAGATACTCTGGAAGACGAGGCCAGAAGTTGTTGGCAGCAGTAACTTAACTTTCCCCCCCCCCCAAACTTTTAGTCAGCTTTGAGTCTCTTGCAGATGGCTTCCCAGTTGACATCTTAAAATGTGTTTTCTTTTTGTTGTTGTTTGTCTCTACAAGTTGTTTTGTGTAGTTTCAGCCATTTAAGTTCATTTGAAACATTTATCCTTGTTTCAGTTTTATATATTTTGTAATATTATGTTTTATTCCTCCCTGTTCCCATATTTCCTGCTGTTCTCTCCTTAACTACCTCTGCCTTCTCTAGGTAGAACTGCTGCTCCTTGCTCTCATGGTCATGGTCTATCAATACGTTTCTCTCCATTTGCTCCTGGTGTCTGTAAGAGTTGTCATCGAGTCTTTAAAGTCTTTTTTCCGCTGAAAAAAACAGGTTAATGTGTGCTTTTCAAACATGGGTCTACCCTGGGCGTGCAGGTGGCACAGTGATTAGTGCGCATCACCCATGTACGGAAGCCTTAGTCATCTACGTGTCCGACCCGGGTTCGAATCCGACCTGTGGTCCTTTCTCTCCCTCTCTCCTTAGACAGATTTATTATGCTATTTTGTATATACAAGTGTAAACAAAAAGAAATTTAATTTAGAACATCTCTGTAAAGAATTTCATTTTTTAAAGTGCAGCCTTGAATCATATTTGTTTGTTAGCAGTCATGTCAGGACAGTTTTGGATAAGATCTTGGCATTCAAATGGGATTTTTACCCGGGTGGAAGAGTGATCTGATGTGAGCATTAGGGGTCCCGCTCCCCTGAGTCAGCGACAACCGCTGTTGCTGAGCTGCTACTACACGCCGCCTCCAGCTCCAGAATCCTGGCTCAGGAGCATTATATTCATGCTGTGAGGCTGGTAGCCCCTGGCTGAAGAGCCCGACATGGCTGAAGGCTGCCACGGTTCCATCGGCAGGTTTAGCAGCTACAGACGATGCTGCAGAAGGTGTGGAAGCTGGAGGGGTCGGGTTTGCTGGGCTTAGACCTTAGGAGAAGGCGCTGCCGATGTTTACCCAGTTGTCCAGGAATGATATTAATAATGCTACCGCGCCACCAAACCTATCACCAAACAGTATTTTCAGGCTACGCCATTAAATATAATTAAGGTAGGCCTGAGATGCCGATGCCTGAATCACGGTCGGCGTCGCCGCACAGATTCTAAAACACGCATCGCAGAGGTCCGCCAGGTGCTAAAGGTGCCCGGAAGACCCAAACGTCTGCCGGTGAAGGTCAAAGAAGTTCCAGAAAGTCCTTATACTTTAAATTCTCCTGGCGCCAACCGCAAAACAATATGAACAAAAAGTAATGTTCATGAAAGTATGAAAGCTTTGGGTTTCTCTGTTTCTTCAGGACATGGATTACTTGCCGCAGACGATGGAACAAAGAGTTGTGCCGTCATGGAATTTCAGGGAAGGAAAAGTAAATAATGTCTAAGTTAGACACCAGAGCAATCAAAACAAGGAATTTCCCTCTTTTTAAAGGGAAAAAAAAGAGATGAAATACACAAACATAGAAACGGTCAAAGTTCACACTTTCCTCTGCTTATGGCCAAAACTTTGCTTTGTGGCTTTAAGAAAAACAAATTCTTTACAGAAATTATGCAAAACTTTTTTTTTTTTAGAGAAATTCATCCACAGCCATTGAAAAGACGCTGCACAACCAGCTTTAGGAGTTTTTTGTTTTTTTCTTACAGCAATCATCGTGTTTTTTTATACAGATTCACAAATATTTTTATTTTCATTTTCTATATGCATGAGGCAATGAAATCAGCTCTATATAATGTTCTCTACTAAAATATTTCAGCCTTTGTTTTTTACTAAAAGAACTTTTATGCATCCAGCTGACCTATCCCCCCCCCCTCCACGCCTGCTATTAAGGAAAGACCTGTGCTGTGGTAAAACAATCAATCTCCAGAGAAGAAAGAGGTTCATAAAGTCACTTATTTCTTTCAGCAACATCACATCTCTGCTCAATTTCTCCGTTTTTTTATTTATTTCTATTTCTTCCCCTCATTTGTTCCATTCCTACAAAGGTAATTTCTTCTCCTCTTGTCCTTTTACCTGACTGTAGAAAACTCCTTTTACGCATCTGTTTACCATAATCTGTTCTTTCTGAATAACCCATTAACATCTTTCTTTTTTTTTTAAACAGAGATGTACAAATCTATATTTTTTTTTATTATTTCACGTACTCTTTTTGTTTTGTTTGTCTTTTTTCTTCGTATGTTTTTTTTGCTGTTCTACTCTAATGTTCAGCTTAAACAATCGCATAGATAAATACCTCTTTTCACACACATTATTACTTTGTCTCTTTTCCCTTTTACTTTCCTGTCTTATTAAATTTTTCAATGTTCAACTTTTACTACTCTCTATATTTTTTTCAGTTTTTATGCTAATTAAGGCAACTTTTTTATAATTTAGGGAAAAACAATTGCTTTGCCACTGTAACAATTATATGCATAGAATACAATTTTAGGGAAAACATTTTAATGCAGTACCACAAAAACACACATAATGATATAAACCAAACTACATGAGCAGAAATTCAATAACCTGTGCATGAACAATGTCCCTGGTTTGTGCATGTTGACCCACAACCATCGACAGACTTCTAGGTAAAAGCCCACTGAAATACACACAGGCAAGTAAACAAACACACTAGTTCTAAACACACACTCCATCAAGCCAAAATGGCAGTGGTGGGAGGCAACACAATGGGTATTGCAGGGCGCCGGCAGAGCTAAATTGCAGACAGCGAAGGAGAGATCTGGGCCATTTTTCAAGGCTGACTATATATTACAAATTGGCTACCAGGGCATTGTCTGGGAATACATACACATACAGATTTACACTCACACACACACACCAACACGTAAACACATTCGCACAAAGTGAAAAAGAAACTAATCCTGGCTTGTCCTATTGTATACATAGAATAAAAATCTGGCTTTTCCTCGTTTTAACAATTTCCACAGAATAAACCATATGATTGAAAATGTGTCCATTTAGCAGCAAGCTACACATTGCGTTGCAAGTACGCACACACATGCAGCACACATTGGTGTTAATTCACTATTCAACCCTATGCTTTGCTATGAGAGTGTTCAAGCACTTCCAGAGCAGGGTCAAATGTACAACAGGCGCAACAGCCAATACATAACCAGGACAGGAACAGATGTCCCTCATCAGCAATCATGTCCTGCTTCGGGACTGACGGTCTTTCTTCAATGGAAGTAGAAAATATAAAGAAGGTGTGTGATTCTCAGTCATCAGGTCACCGTCATTCCAAAAAGTAAAAAAACAATCCACTGGACTTTGTATCCAAGTTTGCTTTTTTTCTATTGCGCCACACGTTATCAATCGATATATATCGTTATTGAAATATCGCCCAGCCCTACTTAATGCTCATCGCAGTTATCTGCATCTGAATATTTAATAGCAATTTAATCATTCAGATGCACCTAGAACTGCTTTATGCTGTGTTTTACCAGATGCAGCAGTGCAACGTTAACTACTGACAGAGAAGAAAAATGGTTGAGCTGTGCAGAAGTTCTTAGGGCATAGAGCTTTGAATCCTGAGGTTGTGGGTTCGAAACCCAATCCCACAGACTGCCACTCTGGGTCTCTGATCAAGACCCTTAGCCTCTTAGAGACCTGAGTTATGTTATTAAACACTGAAACAAACAATGATCTGGCCCTGATAGCTGACCAGAAAAATGACCAGAATAAATATAACAAAGGGAATAAATGGTGAAAAAGATGCCCCCAATTCTAATGTTAGAGACTGACGGGGGAACACTGCCCAGAACTGAAAATATATATATATTAACCCCAAATTCCCAAATTCCTCGGATAGCAGATCTTGTATGGGGCTAAACTAGCTTCATTACTCCTGCGGCTGTGGCTGGCTGAATTTCTAAAAAAGTTTCCCTTCGTTATCAGACTGGGCTTTCACTGGTTCCCGACACATTTTCAGATGACTGTGGTTTGTTTTGGTCCGATCACCCATAAAGAAATCACTGGAATTCGTTTAAAGAAACCAGCTTTTTTTTCTATTAGCCACGCGTTATCAGAAAATGTTATATATGTCGTTATTGTAAATATCGCCCAGCCCTACTTAATGCTCATCGCAGTTATCTGCATCTGAATATTTAATAGCAATTTAATCATTCAGATGCACCTAGAACTGCTTTATGCTGTGTTTTACCAGATGCAGCAGTGCAACGTTAACTACTGACAGAGAAGAAAAATGGTTGAGCTGTGCAGAAGTTCTTAGGGCATAGAGCTTTGAATCCTGAGGTTGTGGGTTCGAAACCCAATCCCACAGACTGCCACTCTGGGTCTCTGATCAAGACCCTTAGCCTCTGAATGCTAAGGAAACAAACATGAAACAAACAATGATCTGGCCCTGATAGCTGGGTTGAACCATATATAGCAGCACAAAGATCACCACTGTGCTGAAAAAGGATGAATGTTAATTAGAGAGTGATGCGGGAACAGCAGGTGAATGACGTGAGTAACTAAGTTCAGCTATCGAGGCAGATCATCACAAAACTAGTTAATTACAGTTGACTTATTTCTATTTCCCTTATTTCAGATTTTCTCAAATCAAGTTAGATATAAGATTGGGGACAAATCACACATAAAGAATCACCAATATTCGTTTAAAGAAAAATAAAAACATAGCCATTCCATAAAATGTTTCACATCTATATACCATAGGCCTATATCTAGCATTCAATTGTTATTTTGTGTAAACTGTATAAGAGCTGTGAGCTTTTAGATGTTATTTTATCCATTTTTTAAACCACAGCCACTATATCAGCCCCAATAAAAACCCAAGGTTTGGTTTAAATAAAAATCATTAATAATAAAAAAACAAGCAAGTTCTTTACAAACTGCAATTATCTTAAAAGAGTCATTTATGAATGTATCTGTAGACCTTTTTAAGTGTCTTACATCCCATAACCCACCTCAAGTTAAGCATGTGCACGAGAAAAAATGTGGCTCAGTTTAGTTTGCACACATTATCAGCAAATAACTAGAATAAATCCAGTGCATGCAACACTTGCGCTGAAGAGCAGTGCATGCAGCCATAATGGATTCTGTCATTTGAAATGGATGAAGTTCCATTAGAGAGCAGCACGGTCGCCGGGCTAAGTGTGATGAAGGGCGAAACTTTTCTGTGGATTTTTATTTTGCTACTTGTTGATCCTTTGTTGTCAGTCTGAACAAAGCCGCTTGGTTTTGGAGTCTACAAACAGAAAGGCAGATGTGGGCAAAAAGTGAGGAATTTAATGTGTCTTTTTAGAATTGGGAGGTGGAAAAACACAACGTTATTTTGAAAGAAAGAGACAAAGAGAAAAGGTTCCCTTATGCTATGTATACATCTGAAATAGTTACACATTTTTTCTGTTAATGTAAGTGAACACAGCTTTCTCTTTTTCGTCGGTTTTTGTCTCACAATATATTTGCATTCATGTTTTCAGTCCCTTGGTCATCAGTCACCTAATTTCCGTCCTAAAGAAAATAAAATCTGTCACGAAATCCAACCAACCACGACTTATGTGGTTCTTCTATCTTTGCAAGGACTTTTAACTGTCTTCTATTCAGAAGATACATACATACACATTTCCATCTATTTCTATAGCCTAACCCTAAACCCAAGTATAACCATTAGTTTTACTAACTTAGCCCTAAAAATGTGATTCCTATACAGTAGCTAACCTCCAACCTAAAATCAGCACTGCCTTAGGGGCCGGACTTTGGTCTACACAAGGCAAATGGTCCGTACACCGTAACAAACACACAGACACACCACGGCCCAAACGCACACACCCCACTACACTTCCAAATGCAGCCACAAAGACATGACATGTTTTATTAATCATATCTTTAGCAAGCTAAAGGCCCTGATTTACTGCTGATCCGTTAGCTTGTCTATAGAGAACGGCTAGCTGACATTTACAGGTAGAAGCAGGGGCGGTATGTCCGCGCAGACATGTACTCCTCGCGCAAAGACTAGCCGCAGGGGGCCCTACACAGAGCAAACAACTTATAAAAAGCACTTGTTCAATTAGCCCAGCACATCAACAGATACTCATCACGATAAATCTTTTGCGTATTGATAAATATTGACATGCTCACATGTTTGCGCCCGTTTTTTTTTAAGTTAAGCTACTATTTTCTTCGCATTGAGATTTTGTACTTGTCTAAGAATTTTAACATTTAAGTATCTTTACAAGAACTCCCAAATTGCCCCCAGGTGTCCTAACCGTCTCCATACCTACAAACCTTCACCGGTTTCACTTTCTTTTTTTCTGAAAAGAGTTCACTTAGGATAAACTCTTTAAATAACACTTCATAATGTTTACGTGTTAAATAACCCTGAGACATGAAAACAGATTTTGATATAAATTGTCTTCTTTGTTGGGATCCAGAGAAGTTGCTTGGGCTAACAGAGGCGGCTTCTTACCAACCAGAGTCACATCTAGGTAGGCGGCCCTGATAAACAGTTAAAGATACACTGCAAAAAGCGATCTAGAAATATGATGAGTAAATATTTCTTAAATTAAGTGTATTCGCATAATTTGAGCAGGTAAATGAATAGTTTGCCAATGGAATGAGTAATTTTACTCTTACAATAAGATAATTAGATAATATGCACTTGAACTAAGACAGTACAATTGTGTTTTCTTATTTTAAATTGTAAATTATCTTATTCTATTAGCAAAGTGTCCCTTTTATCTCCTCAATTCAGAACAAATGCACTTATTTTTAAAAAAATGACTATCTAGATTTAGATTTTTTTGCAGTGGAACTACAGTCTGCAACATCATGCATCATTACAACATACTTGGTTGGCCAGGCGAGACATCGCGGCTCCAGCCTTATCAGAATGTTATACTATTTTTTAGCTATAGGACACTGTTATCTTGTGATAGAATATATAATATTTATAGTTTACTCCAATAAAGTCACTTGGAGGTCATTTTAACTTTAACTAGAAAAGGCTGTTTCTGAGAAACAGTAAGGTGGGAATGCTTTTTTTCTGCTGAAAGAAAAAAGAAAACCAAAGAAACTTAATAAAGGGAAAAAAAGAGGCAGAAATTAGCTGAGAAACATATCACAATGTAATAGGAAGTAAGCAGAAACTTTAAAAAATTGAATCATCGGCAGATTTTATAGGGTATAATTATTTGACAGAATAATGGCAGAAAAACACTCATTTATGATGTAAACACATTTTGAAAACATGACACGTATCCTTTGATTAGAGGGGTGTAAATAATAATGGTTTTGTATCGATGCATCGATCCAGCAGCCGACATTCGATGCATCGACACGTCCCCAAGATAATCGATTCATGTTTTTTTTTTTTTCCTCGGTCTATTTTGATCCATTTGCTCCTGGTAATTCTCCCTCCACGTGCTGGTGGCGTAAAATATTTTGCCCTCCTACCTGCAACTTCCTGGTTATACTCTTACAGCATTGTGTTTGCAGCAAGCTTGGCACAGACAATTTTAAATTATGCTCAATATTGAAGCGTTCACAACGCAAGATAGCTGTAAATCTAGATACGGCCGAGGCAGCCCCGGCGAGGGAAGTGGGGCGGTTTGGTCTGACTCGTAGGAGGACATGAGGGGAGGGCCAAAAAAGGCGGAGATCCAGGTGGAAAACTTTAACGTTCTTGCGCACCTGGCTCTTCTAAGCGGGTCAAACTTCACAGTTGTTTTCCGCAATTACGGTCATAAAACAAAACAAGCCGGCCTCCTGTCTATAATTTGGGAGTCCTTCACAATTTGGGAGGAGAGGTGGAGGGGGGCGTCTGCCGAGGTATTGCATTGCTCTCATTGCACTGATTTTCTGCAGTATTTTTGCAGTATTTTTGATGCAACTTTTCTACTTCTGTTATTTGCTGTTGTTTCTAAAAAAATGAATAATGATATTACAGCTTTCATTGATTTATTTCAAACTTGAAACTTTTTTTAGACACGGTCTAAAAAAGAAATAAACATTTTTTTTATGAAAATCTGGAAGAATAATGGCAGAAACACACTCATCTTAAATGCAGAACATTTCATGAAAATTGATTAACCAGAAGAATAAGTCCAAAAGCATCTGTTGACAGAAGTTGAACTGAAAATATTCTTTAAAACACAAAGTCCTTTGTAAAAGGAAAGACAAAAATTTGCAAAATGCAAAGGATGTGAAAAATGCTGTGTTTGAACTATGATTAATACATAAAAAAAATGTACCATGGCCATGGCGACGATTTAAAAGAGGAGAATTTTTGGTTTGAAAATTTACTGTTTTCAGGCCCCCGAATGACAGAGCGGCACAGCCGAACCATAAATGATCTCTACAGCATTCCTTCAATATGAGCGTTAGAGACGTATGGAGATGATCCGTGCCAAGATGCATGTTTGTACATCAAACGGTTCGGGAGAGGAAGCGATGCGTTGTTCAGCTACTTTTTCATTACTATCCTTTCTTAATCGTTTGTATGACATTGTGTCGAAAAAGTGCCTGTAACTCTGGCATAAGTCGTACTGTCATTCTTGCACTATTTAATTCAGGACGGATTGGGGAACGAAGCTTTATGACTGTTTTTGTTCAACATGTTTTTGAAAAGACAAAGCACGCTGTGAATAAAGAGGGAAATTGGCTAAAATTTTAAAAATGCGTAAAAGTTTCTGTTGATGTTTAATTAATCAAAAAGTATAGTAGAAACTGATATGAATGTTATTCCATCCATCCATTATCGGGACACGCTTTGTCCCAAATGGGGTCACAATGGGTGCCGGTGTCTATCTCCAGCAGTCAATGGGTGAGAGGCGGGGTCCACCCTGGACAGGTCCCCAGTCCATCGCAGAGGGCAAACACAGAGACAAACAGGACAAACAACCATTCACACCTTCACACCTAAGGACAATTAGGTGTTGCTGGTATATACAACCGGAGAGATGACATAGATTAATGGAAATTGTCTGAAAAGGGGTAAGAAGAAGTAAAACATATTTTAATACCCCCTCTGCATGTAATTGTACTTTAAATTAACTTAAAGTAGAGTAAACTTCTTGTTAAACTTGTCTTTTTCCGCCAATATTCACACAAGAAAGTGATGTAGTATATAGTATATATATATATATATATATATATATATAAGTTGTTGTTGTTGTTATATATATATATATATATATATATATATATATATATATATTTGTAATATTGAACTCCATACATATATGTAAACCATGTGTCAGGCCAATATCCACAATTATCAGTGCCGCAGTTTCCAAACAAAATAAACTTGGTTTTATCCAAATTAAATAATTTGTTATTATCAAACCATATCTTAACATAACATAACTCAAAGTTGATACCAACCATAAGCTGATCCAAATTATCACCTGAACAAAAGATATTAGTTTTAGATTTAAGTATTGTAGAAACTTTGCATTTTCAGACATAATTTACACCACAAGAAGATAAAAACTGTATATTTTCATAAACTGCCTAGAAAAAAGTTCCTTCCACACAAGTGTACATAGCGCCAATGAAGACGAAGCGGTACAGCGCCCTTTGAGGCCACTGTGACAGATTCACACCCAAAGCGCTGAAAAAACACTAGCATGTGCAGACAGCTCTTGCAACATAAACACAGCAACAAGAGGTTTTGCTTAAAGTTTTGAACTCCATTTTCCAATTTCTTATCTAAAAGGCAATCACGGAGCATAAACACACTTAAACAACACTTAACATATATTAAATGACTATAAAAGATGATTCCAGGTTTAAAAGAATTCAAATTTGTTTAGATCGCAGAAATTGCTCGGATTAGATTCAGTAGACCTAACAGGCTTACATCATGAGGAACGGCCCCGAAAAATAGTTAAAATGATAAAAAAAGACATAAAAAAATCCAATCTGGATCCAATTTAGACTAAAGCTCATCATTATTTTTTCCCTGATGAATTAAAGACCAGTATTTTGGCAGGGAGACCTGTATTTCAGTTGTTGCCAGTGGCACTGAGGAGGCATGTTAGTTTGGTCGTGAAGGTCTATGTGATTAGACATGCATTCAGAAACATTAGACAAATCAAGCACTCCTCATGTCTCAACAAAATGTTGTTTGGACATTTGGTTAGAGCAGAGGCAGAGAGAGAATATAGAAAGGGTAAGAGCAAAAAAGGATGTTTAAAAGTAAAGGTGGTCATTCAAACTGCCTTAAGCAGTAAACTGCCTTTACCTTGACGATTTAGACAGCATATGCTTAACGTACGAAAAATTTGGCAAAAACGCTGGCATACGTTGCATAAGTTATGGGTAAGTTATGAGCACTCTGAAGTATGCTGAAGCAACTGTGCTCATACATGGGCCATAAGTTACTAACCTGACTCCGCCAGATGGATTTGCTCTGCATATCCATCTGAAACCTTCCGTTAGTAATTTTGGGAAGGGCGGCGAAAATACTGGTTAGCTGATTGGCCTATGTTGGTGATAGGCCGGACCAAATAAACCAATCAGATCAACCAAGCATATGACGTACTAACAGGCGACCACAAAACACAACCACAAGCCAGGCTAATCTTGCCAAAACCAGTCGGGAGAAGAGCAAAAACATCTTTTCCTCTGAGAAAAGCCCAGCCTCCAGAGCAGTGTTTTGCTCTTCTTTCAGTGAAAAATACTCTGTAATTCCCATAAAACTTGCTTTCGATAGCCACGCTAGCGCTAGTTTCATCGGCTGAAGCCGCCATGTTCTTTAGACTGAACTGTCGCGCTTCGTTGCGCCACACCTCAACCCGCCTCAAAGCCAGCGCTGATTGGGCGTTTGTTTGGTGAACGGCTCCAAATTTTCTTTAACGGAGAGTCTCCAGACTGATCTGCGAAATCTGAAACCTTGAAATCTCGCAAGATCAGGATGGTCTCACCAGGCTAATAAGTTACAGGTAAGTTATCTGATTATTAAAATACGTTAAGTTACTCATAAGTCGTGCCGTCTTATGCGAAACCTATGAGTAACCTGTGCATAACTTATGTGTAACTTATCAAGAACTTATCACCAAACTACATCAGCATATCTGACGTGTTCCAGGTGACGAGCGCTGAACGCAGCGTTTCTACCTTCCATCTGCTGTATAATGGCGTATTGGCAGCGTTTTGGTATAAAGGGGGTTCATGGGAGGAAACCGTCTAGTTCTCCTCCAGACTTCATCCCCATCATAGGGTGAGCCAGAAGGTGAGTGTGATGGATCCTCCCTGCGTTCACGCCCACCGCCAACAAACTTCCTAGCAGACATAATGCTGAATCTTTTTTTTTTTGGTGAGCGATTCATAGGGGCTAGGTTAATTCCGCAATCAAATATATCTTTTAATTCAGGCTGGCTGCCTGCGGGCGCATCGCTGCCCCCCTCAGGACACTGGCTTGTGACATTTCATAGGCATTAAGCTGCTGTGAGTTATGCATAAGTTAGGCTGTCGTTGGACATAAGTTCTGTTCTCATTATGAATACTCTATTTATACGCCCAAAATAGAAAAAAATACATAGAAAGTTCAGCGTTATGCCAGCGTTTTAGGCGATTCTGGGACGTCAGGCAGACGATGGAGAAATCGTCAGGGTGTGAAATTGGATTTAAACCAAGGTTATTCAACTGTACTGAAATATTATGATTTCCTCTGGAAAAACATATTGATTGGTACAAATACAACATTAACCCCACAAATCTTTTGCAGAGATTTACGGTATACTCTGGTAAGCAAAATAATTGTAAGAAATTCAAAGTTTTCAGAGAAAACAAAAAACGTTTGTTGTTATAATGCTTTGGTCATAATTTTTCTCTACCCTCTGCATTGTCAGACATCACAGCAGGACACAGTAAGCTAGAGTGGGGATGGAGGAGTCAGACTGCGCATCCAGTAGCATTCATCCCAGGCATCCATACTCCATGTGTTTTACTACCAATCGAAATACAGCAAAGACAGAAAAAGAAGGTTCTTTAAAGGCAACAGTACATACTACAGGACCCCCTTAAAGCAACATAAAGCAAAGTAGTTTAGATTAAATTTAATTTCTGGATATCTGTAATATATTAGTGATTTTGCAGTGGCTTAAAGTTTTTGAGAAACCTTTTGCTACTGATTGTCATGATGTTGATGCTAATCACTGGCTGCATTGCTCATTTCATTCACCTGCCTAACTCCACCCGTTTTCTCATTACCGTTCATCTGATCCTCCTGCTCCAGCTTCTGTTTAACCACCCTCTAACCCTTAACTTTAAAAGTAAACTGTTCTCATTTACCAACAGGGATGTTATAAAAAAGTGTGTTATCACGACAAATGCTCAAAACCTTTACCTAAGCTTATCCTTCTGCTTCGAACTTACCCCTGTACTATTCAGTGCAGATGCTAGTTGATAATAGCAATTCTAAAGTTGCAAACACCCATATCTCTAATGCTCCAATTAAAGGGAAAATTGTCTGTCTTAGTGTTCCCTCACGCTAAATCTGTAGAGGATTTCACGCAAAGAAATTCATTAACCACGCGGAGAGAGAACCTCTCCTATCGCTTTGGTCGTGAGAACCTCAAAATCTGTGCGCGGCCTGCTGGTTCTTTTCTGTTTTCTTTTACTGGTAGTAAAGAAAGCAACAGCAAACTGTTAGAAAAGCTAGTCTGTACCGATCAACATAAACTCCTGTATCACTACTGTCCTTGGTCAGAATAAAATAAAATGCCCATATTCTGCAAAGGTTTAGAAGTTCTGTTTTTAGCAGCCAAGCTCCTCCTCCTGTTGCTTGATTCTGTAAATTTAAAGTTTATCCCCGTGAGAACTCGATTGAACCCTGATATCGTAAGCTTTCTGAACCTGAGAAAGTGAAATACTTTATCAAAACCATGGTGAAAAACAGAAAGCTTTTATAGAAATTAGGACTCAGGTGAAAATATGGCCTATCTCATTCTCCTTATCCACCCATCCATCTCCTGTTTATTCCATCACGGCCTGTGGAGCTGAAGTGCCCATTCCAGTAGTCAGGGCGGAGGCAGTGGTTGCATTGCAAGAGTCCCCGTAACGGTCGGTAAAATCTCGCTGGACTTCCTCCTGATTTTCGTCATCCGCTAAAATGTTTCGCGCGAAAATGTATACAAAATAAAATTAAATGAAGCCGGGGCTTTGATGGTTTTTAGTGCGTTGGTGATTTTTTTTTACGCGTGTCTATCGTTATGGACATCAGAAATGTTCTATTAATCAGGTGCTGGGGTCACCCTTGTTGCAGCTTAAAGTCCTGCCGGCAGTGTGGGCTTCCCTCCAAAAAGGCCACAGTCAGTGCATACACGTCTGCTGCAGTGTTAATGGTGCTGTTCTGAAGCGCAGCGTACTATAGCCTATTACCTGATGTGTTAACGGGTTGGGTTGCGGGTTAAATATCAACGGGTCGGGTTCGGATTTGAATTGAAGATATCCGCGGGTGACGGGTCGGGTTCGGTAGTCATCCTAACGGGTTCGGGCGGGTGCGGGTTGGTAAAACTCGACCCGTGCAGGACTCTAGGCTACACCCTGGACAGGTTGTTGTAGGTCAACACAGAGATGCTAATAAACATTCAACTGCGCACACACACTCAACCTAGGGACAATTTATAGAGATCCAAGTTAACCTAATAATCATGGTTTTGGAATGTAGGCAGAAGCCAGAGTACCTGGAGAGAACCAACACATGTACGGGGAGAACATGCAAACCCCATGAACCCCATGATCGATACAACTCCAGGGACAGAACTAAGAACTTTCTTGCTGCAAGGCAAAAGTGCTACAACAGCACCATCTCCCTCTTTATCGGTGAGATTATTGAAAAAGTCGTTTTGAAATTTTTTAAAGGACCCCACTGTTCTTGTAGGTTTTGGTGTGGCTACAATTGGGTAAACTTCATCCAGCCCGAAGACAATTTACATTTATTCCGGGGCTTTGCTGTGGTGTTATTGCAAGATTACAATGCCTTTTTTAGGCGTAAGCCTCTGAAATTTTAAGGAGAAATGAGCTGCAACATTTCTTTCAAGGACAGCTTGTGAGGCTGTTTTTTGTATCTCTGTCTGTCTGTGGTCTTGTTTTACCAATGTGGGACCAGTGTTTTGTAAAATGTCCTGCATTGTGGGGGCTTACAGGGACATATAGGGACATTCAACTCGTCCTCACATGGTAAAGCTGTCCTTCTTGTGTTAGGGTTAGTTTTAGGACTAAGGTTGCATGTGACTATTTAATCTTTGATCCTATTTTTTTCATTGTCACACTGACTGCATATAGAGAGGATCCAAGTAGGAAGCTCTACTGTGCTTTACATTAATTGAAATGATTTCCAACTATTGACTTGAACAGATTTTGAAAAGTAAAAAAAAAAAAAAAAACACAGCTGCAGCTATAAAGCAATTCCCACTTAATGAGTCTGCACAGTATCTGAAACCAGAACAGAGAGAATGTTCATACACCTTATTAAAAACATCATGAGATCTACATCTAAAGACAAGAAAAACACAGCATAAACTCCATGGGATGGTTTATATGCTGGCTGAGGGAGTGAGAGGTGATTCTCAGAGAAGTTTATTGAAGTTTTTCTTTTTTTCCTAAAGAGGTGAGAGAGATATGCCACGCTTACCGACTCTGTCTGCCCACCGTTATTTTGTTTTTTATGAGACTCAAAGACATACTATATTACTATATATGTCAGGGTTAGTTGAGGTGTGAGGACCCAAACGCAGAGGCAGAGAGGCTGAGGAGATTTCTGGGAGATTTAATGGGGCAAAAACAATAAACAAAGGCAGGAATCCAAAAATCCAACTAATAATGAAAAGCAAACCAGAACTGAGGGAGACATCTGGGGAAAACCAAACACGAGGAGCCAGGGAGAGGCGAGGAACATAGACTTCCTAGCATGGGAAGACAGCAAGGCAAGGAACCAACAAGGTGAGAGCAGAGGGAGAGCATATATAGCTGACAGAGACAAAAGGAGGCTAACGAGCTGACAAGGAGCAGGTGTGAGGAGACGAAAAGGAGCCAAGGGGAACATATACACACAAGGGGCAATAGAGGACAACAGAAAAACAGCAGAACTAATATAAATCTAGAAATTACAACAAAACTGGAATTAAACCAATAAAACTAGAAAAAAAAGGAGTAAAGTAAGAGCAAGCAGAACCAAGACCATGACAATATATATGCTATATTTTACTTTTTTTTTTTTAGGAGATTAATAAACTTTACTTTCTGTCCCTCTTTTTATGCGGGTTAAAGAGGATCACTGTTTATCTGTGGGTTAAGGATTCTTTTTTGTTTCATTCATTGTTTTTAAGTTTTACTATATAAGCAATGTGTGACTCCAAAACGGACTCTTTAGCAATGCGATAAACAGATTTTATTTTGTATTTTCCCTCAAAGCGGATGTGTTTTACTTTGTAACTCTCCCTTCCTGTCAGATCCATGGAATTGTGACTGAACTGCTGCGTAGTCTAACTAAAACTGACATGGGGTCTATCTTAGTCGGACCTATGAAATACTCCTTGCAGAAAATCGTGTCAGGTGTGATCACCTCCATTGCCTTTCTGTTGGGATCTGGAGGTCTGTCCACCTTTCTCCAGCAGAGGGCGCCCTAGGTCTCCTGGAGCTGAAGCTGACTACCACACCTGCGGCTCGTTTGCTCATCAGGGGACCAGCATTTAAACAGTGGCAGAGCAACAGTCCAGTGCCAGAGTGTTAAGCCAGTTACGGAAGAACCTGACTGAATCCTGGAACTCTGGAAGAGTTTCTCAGCTGAAACCAGCCTGTCTGATCTCAAGAACCCTGGAAAATCAAACTGTCAAAACCTGCCTGCCAGCTCTCAAGAGAACTGGAAAGAAACTCCAAGGTCTGGGACACTGCAAGGTCTGTAGTGAGAACCCCTGCCTCTGCGCAGCTGCCTCTGGACCCTCTGGTTCCCCCCCCTCTGCCAAAACCTGCTCAAATCATGAACAGGTACAAACCTGCATTTTACTCAACTAACAACATTATTTTGGATTCCAGCTAACCGAACTGTCCCTCTCTGCAGAGAACCCAGTCGTGACCAGTCCTGGACCTGTTATTCAACATCAGTACTTTATTTGCATTGTGCCGCTTCAATAAACTGTTGAACTTTTTCCCTCTGAGTCCGTGTGTTCTGCATGTGGGTTAGAAACCTTACTCCCAACATGACACTTTCAATGAGGGTTAAACGCCACAACCTCAGGCTAATAATTTATTTTTCTGTTGGATTTGAGGCAAATCCGATTTGGTGTGTTTACTGCCTTTAGGGTTTGGGTTGGTAATGGTTAGGCCATATAACATGGGAGCACGGGGATGGTGTGTGTGTGTGTGTGTTTGGGTAACTGCATATATGTAACTGTTGCCCTCCTTTTTTTTCCTTTACTCCCATTTCTATTACCCCCTTTAACTTTCTCCTTATGGTTTCAACCTCTTAACACTCCCATGTCTTCCCATCTTATAAACCCTCCTTGTTTCCCATTTTTCCT
>JAGKQL010000009.1:5366511-5379187 GCA_018398635.1 Cyprinodon brontotheroides | reverse complement strand
ATATTTGTTTGTCATGTCACCGTGAAAATGCGGGCAATGTAAGTTCTGCAAGGTGGAATATTTTTTCCGGTAGCCTATGCTTGGGCGTTGTCTATGGTTAGGTCAGGCTTAGCCTACTCTTGAGGCTAAGTATCATCGCGCAAGAGTTTGATGGCGTGAGCTAAAGCATCTACAGGTAGGCCGACACGGCACCGATAGCCCTTTCACTACTTAAACATGGGGAAATGCAAGTTCAATCACAAATGGTTAGAAAAAGAATGAATATTCTTGGTTACGGTGGTGCCTGGCAGCGCTTTATAAAACTAGCTGCATTGTATGTCAGAAGAATTTCAAACTTGGGACAACGGGGGATCAGAGCAGTTGAATCTCACGACAGAGTAAAAACATAAAAGACTATGTAAAAAGCACGCCAGCAGCCTGCAATTGCTAGTTTCTGCTCCACCGTTTCCACCGCCGAAACAGCGATGTTAACAGTGATACAACGGCTGAATGTTACAATAGGAAATCCACAGCCTGCAACAAGTGTGCCATCTGAGCTCCGTAGCTATTTGTGGCTCCACGCCAACACTCGAGCAGAGGTGGGTGCTGAGGACGTGACAAGCCACCATTCATTCAGGTCTAATGACGGGATTGAAGAACTGTTCAAAAGCAATGTTTTCCAGATTCGGGGCTTGTTCAGTCATTTACTTGTGGAAAAGACAAAACCAGATACGTAGCTAAATTTGGATTGGCGCCATATATAAAAAAAAAGAGCTCATCACCGAAGTCCAAAAATGCTGATGCGTTTGTGCTTATGTACTTTCATTACTGCGTACTGCTGTCGTCTCCCGCTTTATCCGAACCGGTTGAGGGGCAGCAGACTAAGCAGAGACTCCCAGACTTCCCCTCTGCAGACACCTCCTCCAGCTCTGTCAGGGGAAGCCCTAGGCTCCCAGGCCAGCCGAGAGAGACATAGTCTCTCCAGCGTGTCCCGGGTCGCCCCTGGAGCCTCCTCGCTGGGACATGCCTGAACACCTCGAGGGAGGGGCGCCCAGGGGGCATCCGAAGAAGATGTCCGAGGCCACCTCAGCGGCTCACTCGTGTGGAGGCGACCTACTCTGAGCCTCTCCCGAATGGCCCGAGCTCCTCACCCCTATCTCACAAGAGAGAGCTGGCCACCCTGCAGAAACTCATTTCAGCGCTTGTATCGGGATCTCGTTCTTCGGTCATGATCAAATTTCATGACCATAGGTGAGGGTAGGAACGTAGACCACCCGACCCGGTAAAATATTATTAATAATCTTGAAAAGACAACAAACTGTATATGTTTTGTTGTCTTTTTGGCATCTATTCTTCGATTTTCTTAAACTCAACCGTCATTTTTATTTGTATTTCCATCGTACGTTTTGGTTTTAAATTTCATTTAAAAGTGGTATTAAAAGGTCTAAAAAAGTATTAAATTTCACTCGTTTATACTTGTAGACACCTGGTGCAACAGATTTTTAATTCAGCTGCTCCCATCAGTACATGAGCAGGTAAGAGTAGAACCTTATTGTGACATACCCAGAGATAGTTTTTGACAACAGCAAACCTAAAAAATACAGCGGGCAGATGTTAAAGTGATGTTCAGTCCATCATCCTAAAAGTTAACTTAACTTTAAGTATATGGCTATCCACCGGGAGCTGATGGGCAAGATGTGACTTTGGAGGACTGCAGAAATCCACAGCTCAGTTGGGGAGAATCTGTTGACAGAACAGCTGGTAGCTGTTCAGAAATGGACAGGAAGCTAAGTACTGGGGCTGCTGGATCCATTTTGTGAAAATAGTTTGAAGCAATCATCTGATCCTGAATGTCCAATAAAAGCAGGGGAGATTAATTTAGATTTTAGAAGAAACAGGAACTTGAATCCTGTTTAGAATCGTGGGAGAAGTGCTGGAGGTATAAAGATCTTTTATGTTTCACCTGGACATCAGCCTGAACTGGGAAGCAAAATGTGAATCTTTTCTTCATAAAACAGAGCAGACACAGCCACTTCCCTGATGAAACTTCCAGTCCTTGATTATTTACTTAGAGATATGTCTGTTGAGTTATAAATGCATCATCTGCTGGGCAAACAGAACTATAATGACTTAAAAGAGGTCAAGAAGCTAATAAAGAGGTGGCAAGTATTTTAGGAACTCATCTGGAACCTCTGGAGATGATTTCACAAAGAAAAAAATTATGGAAAAGGCAGGGATCCTGTAAAAGGAGATTATTAAATAAAAACAGTTTCTTCAGTAGAGGCTTCTCAGGTCTGATGCAACACAGACAGCTACAGAATCCATCCTGCCTGCGAATATGCGACACCTACAACTCATTAAAACATTTTATAATTTAAACACATGATTTGGCAATTATATTTATTTACCTATTTATCTAATTATTCTACTGTTTTTAGTACAGTTGGGCTTATGTGCTCCTTTGCTTTTCAGTGTACATATTGTGTTTGAGCTAAAATTTTATGGTCGCAAATTTAACGTGCTGTAAATCTTAATTAGGGATTTCCTTCACAATTTTCCCATCTTAACTTCGCTGAACACCAAGGCTTTATTTTCAGACTGATGTGCTCTGAGCTCCTTAAACTATACGAGAATACCTTTAGGGCGCATAGTAGAGCTTCTCATTCTGATTATTGTCCTGAGACAGTCTGTGTTTTAGCTATATGTAGTCGTTTTCTTTCGTTTTGCCATTTCAGAGCAGTCAGACAGCCATTAACTCCACCTGCCAGCCTGTGTGTTTCCAAAAAGCCTGTTGATGGTTTATTCATTTTAAACATTACAGAACTGAGTTTAGGTGCAACACATGCCACATGTATAAAAGAATACAGTCAGTTGAATAATGAGTGTTCATATCCCATAGAAACATTTACCTAACAAAAAAATAAATACATTTTTGACCTGATGTCTGGACTAAAAAATAAAACTAATAGAGTCGCTGAAATGTGAGGATTGGCTTATTTATGTTCAAGACAAAAACAAGGAATAGCTTCTTCTGCAACATCCACTTGTGCAAGTGGACAACAAGCAGACTCTCAGTCCATGCTTGCATAGCCTACACGTGAGAGGAGGAGGTGGGTGATGGGGCGGGAGGGGGGATCAAGAGAAAAAAAAATCTTCAGTTACCAAACGCGACTGTCTCACAGTGTAAGAAACTTCATCGAACGCCTCTTTGAGGTCCCCACATCTTTCCTGATCGCTGCGAACGGGTTGCCTAAATGAGACCTTTCAATAAAAAGTTTCTCCTTACAAAAAGGTTTTACACAAAGGAATGCAAAGTATCCAGTAAATAGATAGATGAGGCTTCTTTGCCGCGTTTCAGCTGTACTGAAAAATGGTCACCCCTACAAGCTCCCCGCTTCCTGAGGGGCTCTTCCCTGCAGCGATCCAAAAGCCAAAGAATGTACCTTAATCTGCAGTGCCGTTTCTGTAAACATATTGATATGCTGTCAAAGTCTTTTTTTTTTTTCGTAATTATTATTTCTTTTAAGTTTAAATCAAACCAAGCAGCCTAAAAAGAGTTTCAATTATTGAGTGTTGGCGCCTTAAGTTGATGCTGTGGATGTTTGGACCTTTCATTTGAAACCCGGCGCACTATGTGATCAAGGAAGAAAAAAAAATCATGTCTGCATGAATACATTTCTACTCATCCCACATGTCACACTGGGCCCAACGCTGGCCGTGCATGTAGACATTAAAGCTCTTCAACCCACGGCTACAGGGCTTGCACCTTTCAAACGACTCTAGTGTCAAACACGAATGCTTTTTCAGATGGGTGGGGGTGGGGGCATGCTCACCATACTGAAGGGGACAACTAATGATCTAATGCGTCACATACTGTACAGCCCATGCAACAATACTAAATAAATCTCAATTTTTCGGTCTTTTATAGCCACCTAAAGATGCAAAAAGGTAAGAGATTATATATATATTTATATTTTTTCCCGAATGCATGTGTATGCATGCGAAGAACCTACTCTTCTTTTCCACTGGAGTGAGAACATCTGGAACAGACAGGAGCCTTTTCTATTCTCCAAGAGCTCATCAAGTCTGGATATTAGAGACAGTTACAATTATCATAGGAATTATTTGTTTTGTTACTATTATGTAAAGTATACAGTAGTTGTAGCAGTGAACACTGGAGGGAAGGGGGGGGGAGGGGGTCTAAATACTGCAGAAAACAAACCGAATGTAATGCTCCACTGATATACAAGCTAAAGGTTGGATGAGAATGTACAGGGTCACTGTGCAATCTTAATCACATTCAAGCAGGTCTGGAAATAAACATCTGTGATATCTTATAGCTATTTTCAAAATTATTCTGCATTTGACATTCTCATGCATACGACCACAAGAAGTTTGAGTCCATTGAAAAAATGTTTAGTCTTTTCTTTTTTTTTTCTTTTCGTTATGTTGGGTTTTTCTTCCCCCTTTGTGGAAATGGCAGAGAACCTTAATGAGACATTTAAACGTTATTATTACTGCTGTCCAGAGTGGGGGTGAGGCGGGGTAGAGAGAAAGGGTGCAAAGGAGGGGGGGGGCGGGGGGCCGCGTCCTTCTACTTCTGCATGTCACACTGCAGCAGGAGAGCACGATGGGCCGGGTCGCCGCCGTGGGCCCCGAACTCCTCCAGCGTGATCTGGTCGCCGTTGTTCTTATCCATTTTGCTGAAAGATCTTGTCTACCCTCTGCCCGTGGTGTCAGGCCGTCCTGCCTCATCTTCATCATGATCACCGTGCCCACCATTTTGTAGATGGCCTGTGGGTGTGGGGAAAAATAGCGAGGTGTGCTTTGTTATCTAATGCAATGAAGCCTCGTGCTTCAGAAGCGTCAGAGTTGCCCCAAATAAACGTGTGCAGTTTTTTAAACCAGTTGGTGTGATGTAACCATAGAACCACATCACACTTTCATCCTTTAAATCAAAAGTGATTTAAGACCTAAAAGCTGCTGATTGTGTTGAGAAATCTGTCTATATAGTTCTTCTGCTTTGATAAAAGTGGGTAAAATGTATTAAATAATCCTTCATTGCAGTAATATGGAAACATTTGTTTTTAACAGTCAATTTTTTTTTTTATTTCCTCTTGACACTCAGACATCAACTAAAACATTCTGGGATCTTCTAAATAATAATGCATCCTTTCTGTTTCCCTTTACAAGTAATATAATGTGAAACTAAAGTTTGTTTGCAGCTGGAGGAAAGCGCCAAGCTGTGCAAGATTTAAAACAAAGTCCCAAAGCTTTACAGAGATGCATGAACGAGTTTCATCTTAATATCTCAAATCCCCATAACAATCTTTGCATGCTAGCGATGTGCTAACCATCGATGGTGCTAACTGTGATTCTTGAAGTGTTGCTTTAATTATTCATTTTTGCAAACAAAACTAAAGAGAGATCATATCTCTCCTATCCTGGCTTCTCTTCATTGGCTTCCTGTTAAATCCAGAATAGAATTTAAAATCCTCCTTCTCACATATAAAGCCTTAAATGGCCAAGCTCCATCTGATATCAGAGATCTGATTGTTCCTTATGTTCCTAACAGAGCACTTCGCTCTCAATCTGCAGGTTTACTAGTGGTTCCTAGAATTTCTAAAAGTAGAATGGGAGGCAGATCTTTTAGTTATCAGACTCCTCTCCTGTGGAACCAACTACCAGTTTTAGTCCGTGAGGCAGACACCCTGTCTACTTTTAAGGCTAGGCTTAAAACTTTCCTTTTTGATAAAGCTTCTAGTTAGAGTGGCTCAGGTTATCCTGAGCTATCTCTATAGTTCTGCTGCTATAGGCTGAGACTGCTGGAGGACATAGGGACCCCTTTTTCATCTTTCTGCTTCATTCTATCTCTATTCTCCCACTCTGCAGAATCTGTTAGTTCAATCTCTAACGTTCTGCTCTCTCTGCTTTTTCTCATAGTAGCTTCATCTGGTCTGTTCCTGTTTGGCTGTGACTCCATCCTGGAGAGAAATATCAGCTGTGCTGCTGCCATCAACACCTTTGTTTCTAGATGTTGGAGATCGGCCTGTTTTCCAGTGTAGTCCTGTTTCTCTGACTTTGACTAACTGGATGTGCTCTCTTCATCCTCTGGCATGGGAGCTGGCTCGGAGCTCGTCTGCCTGGCTGTGTGTTTCCTGGACGGGGCCGCCTTTTACAGCTGCCTTTTCTATCTCTGCTTCTGTCTCCTTGAACCCCAGTGGGCCTCAGCAGATGGCCGCCCACACTGAGCCTGGTTCTGCTGGAGGTTTCTTCCTGTTCAAAGGGAGTTTTTCCTCTCCACTGTCGCTACAAGCATGCTTAGTGTGAGGGATTGCTGAAGAGTCAATGAGTCGATGCAATCAACTGGTTTTCCTTAGAAAGAAAACTTTGAATTAAACTCACTGGATGATCTGGTTGAACTGTAAAGTGCCTTTAGATGACGTGTTGTAAATTGGCGCTATTGAAATAAACTGAATTGAATTAAAATAAAATGTTCTACTGCTGTAATCAGGTTTGCTTTGGCGTAGCGGCTGATTTCTTGTTTATGACTAAATCCAGGCTAAACTGTTCCCTACCATCACAAACAAAAACATCTACTGTATTTTCCGGACTATAAGCTGCTACTTTTTTCACATGCTGTGAACAAAGGTGTGGCTTCTCTGTGAATTTTTCCTGACTAC
Source organism: Cyprinodon brontotheroides (assembly GCA_018398635.1). Taxonomy (NCBI): domain Eukaryota; kingdom Metazoa; phylum Chordata; class Actinopteri; order Cyprinodontiformes; family Cyprinodontidae; genus Cyprinodon; species Cyprinodon brontotheroides. The sequence goes on along the minus strand of JAGKQL010000009.1, from coordinate 5,372,525 downwards.
CAGGGGCTGGAAGTCAAAATTCAAAGTCAGAACATGCTATCAGCAGGCACAACGGAGAACAAATTTCCCAAATTAGCACATTTTGACATGCATTAAAGCTGCCGCATTAAAGCTGTCGAGCCAAAAAGGAAAAAGACTTTGTGCAACTCCTGCAGAACTAAAATAAAGAGCAAATCCTCATTTTTAGAAGCTCTCACTGCCGCAAGCCAAGACGGTGAGTGGAGTTAGCATTGCCCTAGTGGTTATATGTGGAGCTACACCAAAACGTTTGTTTGGGGACGGTTCAGGCAGATATCAGCGCTTATAGCCTGTTAGCTTATATATGTAAAACTTCCAGTCTAAAAAAACATTGTGGGTGGCTTATAATGAGGTGTGCCCTATATTCCAGAAAATACGGTAGTTGGCCAAATCAAACTAGACTAAAGGCTGTTTTACGCCTGACATGTCTATGTTCCACACAGAAAGTATTGGCTGATGCAGCTTTAGCAGCTTTTATACTTCCTGCAGCTTTTTCCACGTACTCCCAATATTCTAGCCACTCTTTGGGGGTTATCAACACTGCACTACATATCGTAATAACAATAATGCAATTCACTTAAAGCCCCTTTCAAAACATCCAGCTACACTGTGCAACATACATAATCAACATCACACAATATTAAAAACAGCCCAGAGCAGTCACTAGAGCTAAGCAGTCTGCAGCAGATTCATTTTTCACGTCGATATCAACAAAGGCAAAGTATCAGTTTTATGAGAATCAGGAATGACTGAATTGCAGAGTTTTGGAGCAGAGCGGGAGAAAACTGTGCTTCCCATGGAGATGAGGGGAACAGAAGGCTTAATACGGTGGATGGAAGAGGAGACCTAAGGGTATGGGAGGGGGTAGCAATCTGAAAAAGATCTGAGAGGTATGGGTTAGCAACATTATTGATGATCTTACATGTGAACAGGAGGATTTTAAACTGGAGTCTAAAGCTGACGAGAAGCTGGTGAAGCTCCAGCAGGACCGGGGATGATGTGATGGAATGAGATGTTTTTGGTAATTAAACGAGCTGCTGAAATCTGGACCGACTGAAGCTTCTGGAGGGATTTCTAAGGAAGGCCAAGAAGTAATTGTAAGAAGTCATTGATGTGTGAGGTGGCGAAAATATTGGCAAGAATAGAAGCAGAACGCAGGAAAAGAGAGGGACGAAGACAATGGATGTTTGGTAGATGTAAATACGCCACAGGGGTTATGCTACTGATATGGGATATCCAGGATAACATCCAGACTCCAGGACGTTAGGGTGACTTAGATAAGAGTGAAGTTGGGAGGCAATGGAAACAAGTTAGAAATGGGGCGGATATTTTTAAACTTGTTTGGATCAGATTCAGTATTCTTTAGGAGTGATAACTGGTGTTTTAAAGAGGTAAGGAGCAATAATGGACGAGAGTAGGGACTGAAGACAAGACATGACCCGGGTGGTTGGGATTTGATCAAACCGGAGGTGGAAGACTTGGATCTATGGATTAAGTTTGAGTTGTTGGAGATGCTTGAATCCCAAAAAACTGCAAAATACATGGCGTCTTCAATCTCAGGGGACGTCTTTGTGTCACCTGAGAGTGAAAGTAATTGCTTTCCAAGACTTGTACACAACCTGTTGATCATAGTGATATTATGGACCAAATCAGGATGTATATAGATGTTTATCTTTGGGAATCCTTGCTAATAGCAGCTAAGCCTGTCCAAATGCTTTTTCCACATGGAACTGACTGTGTCGTCAGTATCTTACCTCGGTGCAAAACAATCCAGCTTTTACGGCTTTCAGGGGTTGGATAGTAAAAGTTATGCTATATTTGCTGTGCAGATAACACGAACAAGTAAAGAGTATAAACCAGAATTAAAAGTGAGCCTTTTGATAAAACTGTATTTTGCTTTGGATTTCTTTTCCTATTAAACTTCCAGAAACAGGATCTTGGATGCTAACAACTGAAAGTGAGCACCAACTGTTTGGGATATATCTTTTGGCCTATCACTTCTGGCATGCTTTTTGTTTCTTTAATTTGAAATGTCAGCAATAGTGTGTGGATAAAAGTTTTAAACTAAATAAATCCACAGGCTACCTTTGCAGTGACATTCTTCAAAATAAAATTTAAAAAAGCCTGGAACAGGGTTTGTGAGGCCTTATACCCATGGCCTGCGTGAGGCTGTTTTAAAAACCGCAGGTTTGACATGATTGGCTCTACCAGTAAACGGAAAATGGGTCATTAGGTGTTTTTTTATGGGAAAATAATCCAAAAATATCTGCCCCGATCTACAGAGAAAGGGTTCGAATAATAACATGAAATGAGCCGTCTTCAAATGGCTATCACCATCCTCGACCTAAATGTTTGGCTAGAAAATTGAGGGTTGAATTGAAGAGAAGCGCAAAAAGAAACAGGAATCTGGACAATCTAAAGAAGGGGACAAAGTATGGAATCTAAAAAAGGGCATCAGTAGAGTTACCAAACACAGGCGAGCAGAGATTTTTTGAAAATTTTTTACTCAATAACTGAATAAATATACTGATATTGAATGTTGCAGAAAAATTTCAAAGAGTAAAAAATATTTAAATATAAATATATGTATATTTTATTTATATATATCAGAGGTTCCACTCTTTGCTGTATTTTCAATTGGTTATCAGATAAAGCTAGTTATTTATAATTCCAAGTTTAGATTTAGTTTCATCAGGTTTTAAAGTGAACCACTTATCCTTTCACCACTATCTCATTTCAGCTTTTGCTCAGTTTTGGTTTATGTTCTTATCTGATATTGACATTTTGTATTGAAGGTGTTTTGTGATCTTTGTATAACTGGAGGCTGTATAGTTGGACATTAATTTTTCTTAGTTTTACTAGAAGCTTGGAAAACTGTGTGAGCCTCTGAAGTAGGACTGGTTTAAATCTACCTAAGGACGCGGATCTGTTTTGTGTCAGTAGGTAACTTTACATCAGAGGCCACAAAAATCACATGTGGCGTTCCCCAAGGGTCCATCTTAGGGCCTATTTTATTCAATATCTTTATGCTCCCCCATACTCTGATTATAATAAAGAACAGCATAAGTTATCATAATAACTATGCAGATGACACAACTTTACATTAAAATGTCACCATGTGACTATTAACCCGATAAAGTACTGGGTAAAATGCATAGAAGAATTAACACATGGATGCGCCCCAATATTCTTCGGTTGAATTCATTTCAATTCCAGTTAATTTATAAAGCTTACCAACACAAGTCATCTCAAGGCACTTTACAATTTACCAGATCATACAGTCCAAATTGATTTAACGTTTTCTAAGAGAAAACCAGTTGATTACATCGTCTCAATGACTTGAAGGCTCACACTAAGCATGCTTGTAGCGAGAGTGGAGAGGAAAAACTCCCTTTTAACAGGAAGAAACCTCCAGCAGAACCAGGCTCAGTGTGAGCGGCCATCTGCTAAGACCGACTGGGCTTCAAGGAGACAGAAGCAGAATAAAAAAAAAAAATTGAAGTAGTAGTCTAGGGAACAAAAAAATTGTATTAAAAAGCTGGAACACAGCTTCAGTTAATACAGCTAGAAACCACTAACCAGGCTCTAAATCTGGGTGTAATGATGGACTCAGACTTGAACCTTTAGAGGCACATAAAGCCAGTGACAAGGTTGACCTTCTGTCACCTAAAGAACATCTTTAGGATTAATGGACGAACTTCTCAGAATGATCTAGAAAAGCCAACTTATGCATTAATCTTTAGTAGAATTGATTACGGCGATGGCATCGTCACAGGTCTGGATAAAAAGTCTACCTGACAGCCTCAGTTGATCCAAAATACTGCTGCCCGCATCCTCACTGAAACTATTAACTCATTTATAAAATCGTTACATTTGCTTCCTGTGTTGGTCAGAGAATAAGAGTTTAAACTACTTCTGTTAGTCTATCAATCACTGAATGGATAATTTCCAAAATACAGTAAAGACTAATTGTCAGATTGTGTATCAACCACCCAGAGATCACGTCTTCTGTCTCTAATCCACTCCGCAGAACCAGAACCAAACATGGAGAGGCAGGGTTTAGTTCATATGCTCGATTAATCTGGAATAAAATCCTAGTAGGTTCTAAAATTTTATTTGCTTTAAATTGAGATTAAAAACACATTTATTTAGAGTGGCCTTGGACTATCCAATCTAAACATTATTAGTTACGCTTCCAGTCTAACTTATGTTATATTTTCGTACTAATTGCTTTTATTTTATCTTTTTTTAATAATTTTTTTTGTATAATCCTTTCATTTTAATCTGTCATTTTTACTCCCTATCTTCTTTGCCACTGCAATGTACTATTAATTTTTCTTTTTTCCTTTACAGCACATTTAATCGTCTTACCGCTGAAATGTGATATATATAAATAAACTTGCCTTGCCTACTCCAAAAAAAACAGATTTTTATGATATCAGTATCGTAATCTTTTTTCAGCACAGCAGCCCTGGTTAATCAGTACTGGTAAATAATCAGTTCTGACATAAAAACCAAAATAAAAGGTTCAGATACCGAGGTGCTGATGAACCACAGTCTGTTTCTTCTTCTATCAGAGCGCTGTACCTACAACACAAACTCCAGGCACATAATGAATGACTAGAATAAAGCACACTATATTTATCCCAGCTGGATTAGTCAATATTCTCCGATATCACCAACACAGATTAGATTCCCCTCATTGATTGAGTTCCCTAAAATAGCACGCAGATATCCAATACAGCTGCAGCTTTGTCACTACGAGGCTTTGTCTTTGAGTGCATCTGTGATGCTGCAGCATCTGCAGGTGTGCAGCAGCCTGATAAACCAAACCCAGTCGTCCCCTGATGGGTGAAGGCTTTAATGAGTCGATAATCCGCCTCACCTCGATTATCTCCAGCATCTCCACTCTGGTGATTTTGCCGTCGCCGTCCAGGTCATACATGTTGAACGCCCAGTTGAGTTTCTGCTCAAAGCTGCCGCGGGAGGTGATGGACAGGGCGCAGATGAACTCTCGGAAATCGATGGTTCCATCTCCGTTTTTGTCAAAGGTCCTGAAGGCATGTTCTGCAAACTTCGACGCGTCGCCATATGGGAAGAACATTTTAGTTAACTGAATATAAAATAAAAAGGTGTGCTGTGAGTTAACCAGTGAAGGACTGTAAAGATGTCATACAAAATGAATTTAAACTAGACTGACAGCCAAGCGGCATGCCAACCTTGACATAAAGCTGCTGGAACTCATCCAGATTCAGCCGGCCGCTGGGGCAGTCTTTCAGGAAGCCTTTGTACCACTGTTTCAGCTCGTGTTCATTAAACTCTGTGTTCTTCACCAGATCCTCCATCACCTCAGGAGTCAGCTTGCTGTTTTGCTTTCCCATGATTCCTCTGGTGAAGAAACAAATCATTAATGAATTGCAGCTAAAAGCTGCACAGAAATATTGTTGATTTTTAATGTCAGGGATGATCTTAGTCCTAAATTTGTTAAAGTACATTTCAAGTATAAAAAAATGTGTTTTCTCAGTTTGTCCCACCACAGAATTGTATTAATTATCCATCCGATTTTAATAAGGAAAAAAGGCTTATGTAATAAAAGATTATAAGTTAGGTCCTAGAAATAATAAAACAAAAAAAGGTTAGTATCTCTGCTCTGAGATGCTGTGGCAGCCTATTCTATTTCATTACAACAGTGTTAAAGCAAAGTCTGCATCATGCATCAGATTTCAATTATAATTTTTCATCTGAGAGGGTCAGTGGAAGCTTTTACGCGTGTGTGACAACATTCGTGACTAAGAAATTAGCTGCTGTCTGATTACAGACTCATTTTATTGCTGCAGCTGCTGCATCCTGAGTCCCAATATGTTTTTTGAGGAGGGGAGGGGCTCATTTACTTCATGTTCACTGAAGACAGTAGGGATGCACAATATTGGGATTTTGGCCGATATCCGATATGCCGATATTTTAAAACTCATGTAGCCGATAACCGATATCGATAC
>JAGKQL010000009.1:5325612-5338353 GCA_018398635.1 Cyprinodon brontotheroides | reverse complement strand
GTATCGATATCGGTTATCGGCTACATGAGTTTTAAAATATCGGCATATCGGATATCGGCCAAAATCCCAATATTGTGCATCCCTACTGTCTTCAGTGAACATGAAGTAAATGAGCCCCTCCCCTCTCAAAAAACACAGGACTCAGATGCAGCAGCTGCAGCAATGTTTGTCTGTAATCAGACAGCAGCTAATCTCTTGGTCGCAATGCTGTCACACACGCGTCTAAGCTTCCACTGACCCCCATTTAAAAATCATAATGGAAATTGATATTTAAGCGTGGGCAGCTTTAAAACTGTTGTAGTGAAATAGAATAGGCTGCCACAGCATCTCAGAGCAGAGATACTAACCTTTTTTTTGTTTTATTATTTTCTAGACCTAACTTTATAATCTTTATTATGTTTTTCCTTATTAAAATCGGATGGATAATTAATACAATTCTGTGGTGGGACAAACTGAGAAAACACATTTTTTTATACTTGAAATGTACTTTAACAAATTTAGGACTAAGATCATCCCTGACATTAAAAATCAACAATATTTCTGTGCAGCTTTTAGCTGCAATTCATTAATGATTTGTTTCTTCACCAGAGGAATCATGGGAAAGCAAAACAGCAAGCTGACTCCTGAGGTGATGGAGGATCTGGTGAAGAACACAGAGTTTAATGAACACGAGCTGAAACAGTGGTACAAAGGCTTCCTGAAAGACTGCCCCAGCGGCCGGCTGAATCTGGATGAGTTCCAGCAGCTTTATGTCAAGGTTGGCATGCCGCTTGGCTGTCAGTTAGTTTAAATTCACCCAAATAAACTGACTTCATACCAGTCCTGCACTGGTTAATTCACAGCACACCTTTTTATTTTATATTCAGTTAACTAAAATGTTCTTCCCATATGGCGACGCGTCGAAGTTTGCAGAACATGCCTTCAGGACCTTTGACAAAAACGGAGATGGAACCATCGATTTCCGAGAGTTCATCTGCGCCCTGTCCATCACCTCCCGCGGCAGCTTTGAGCAGAAACTCAACTGGGCGTTCAACATGTATGACCTGGACGGCGACGGCAAAATCACCAGAGTGGAGATGCTGGAGATAATCGAGGTGAGGCGGATTATCGACTCATTAAAGCCTTCACCCATCAGGGGACGACTGGGTTTGGTTTATCAGGCTGCTGCACACCTGCAGATGCTGCAGCATCACAGATGCACTCAAAGACAAAGCCTCGTAGTGACAAAGCTGCAGCTGTATTGGATATCTGCGTGCTATTTTAGGGAACTCAATCAATGAGGGGAATCTAATCTGTGTTGGTGATATCGGAGAATATTGACTAATCCAGCTGGGATAAATATAGTGTGCTTTATTCTAGTCATTCATTATGTGCCTGGAGTTTGTGTTGTAGGTACAGCGCTCTGATAGAAGAAGAAACAGACTGTGGTTCATCAGCACCTCGGTATCTGAACCTTTTATTTTGGTTTTTATGTCAGAACTGATTATTTACCAGTACTGATTAACCAGGGCTGCTGTGCTGAAAAAAGATTACGATACTGATATCATAAAAATCTGTTTTTTTTGGAGTAGGCAAGGCAAGTTTATTTATATATATCACATTTCAGCGGTAAGACGATTAAATGTGCTGTAAAGGAAAAAAGAAAAATTAATAGTACATTGCAGTGGCAAAGAAGATAGGGAGTAAAAATGACAGATTAAAATGAAAGGATTATACAAAAAAAATTATTAAAAAAAGATAAAATAAAAGCAATTAGTACGAAAATATAACATAAGTTAGACTGGAAGCGTAACTAATAATGTTTAGATTGGATAGTCCAAGGCCACTCTAAATAAATGTGTTTTTAATCTCAATTTAAAGCAAATAAAATTTTAGAACCTACTAGGATTTTATTCCAGATTAATCGAGCATATGAACTAAACCCTGCCTCTCCATGTTTGGTTCTGGTTCTGCGGAGTGGATTAGGAACAGATAGAGCGAGACGTGATCTCTGGGTGGTTGATACACAATCTGACAATTAGTCTTTACTGTATTTTGGAAATTATCCATTCAGTGATTGATAGACTAACAGAAGTAGTTTAAACTCTTATTCTCTGACCAACAGGAAGCAAATGTAACGATTTTATAAATGAGTTAATAGTTTCAGTGAGGATGCGGGCAGCAGTATTTTGGATCAACTGAGGCTGTCAGGTAGACTTTTTATCCAGACCTGTGACGATGCCATCGCCGTAATCAATTCTACTAAAGATTAATGCATAAGTTGGCTTTTCTAGATCATTCTGAGAAGTTCGTCCATTAATCCTAAAGATGTTCTTTAGGTGACAGAAGGTCAACCTTGTCACTGGCTTTATGTGCCTCTAAAGGTTCAAGTCTGAGTCCATCATTACACCCAGATTTAGAGCCTGGTTAGTGGTTTCTAGCTGTATTAACTGAAGCTGTGTTCCAGCTTTTTAATACAATTTTTTTGTTCCCTAGACTACTACTTCAATTTTTTTTTTTTATTCTGCTTCTGTCTCCTTGAAGCCCAGTCGACCTTACCATGGTGGCCGCTCACACTGAGCCTGGTTCTGCTGGAGGTTTCTTCCTGTTAAAAGGGAGTTTTTCCTCTCCACTGTCGCTACAAGCATGCTTAGTGTGAGCCTTCAAGTCATTGAGACGATGCAATCAACTGGTTTTCCTTAGAAAACGTTAAATCAATTTGACTGTATGATCTGGTAAATTGTAAAGTGCCTTGAGATGACTTGTGTTGGTGCTTTATAAATTAACTGAATTGAAATGAATTCAACCGAAGAATATTGGGGCGCATCCATGTGTTAATTTCTTCTATGCATTTACCCAGTACTTTAATGGGTTAATAGTCACATGGTGACATTTTAATGTAAAGCTGTGTGTCATCTGCATAGTTATGGTTATAACTTATGTTGTTTTATTCTAAGATTCAGAGTATGGGGGAGCATGTAGCTTATAGGAGAGGATAGGCCCTAAGCAGGGCCCTTGGGGAACGCCACATGTGATTTTTGTGGTCTCTGATGTAAAGTTACCTACTGACACAAAACAGATCCGTGTCCTTTAGGTAGGATTTAAACCAGTCCTGTGCTACCAGAAAGGCTCACACAGTTTTCCAAGCGCTCTAGCAAAACTAAGTGAAAATTAATGTCCAACTATACAGCCTCCAGTTATACAAAGATCATTAAACACCTTCAATACAAAATAATATCAGATGAGAACATAAACTAAACATAAAGCTGAAATGAGATAGTAGAAAGGATAAGTGGTTCACTTTAAAACCTTGATGAAACTAAATCTAAACTTGGAATTATAAATAACTAGCTTTATCTGATAACCAATTGAAAATACAGCAAGAGTGGAACCTCTGATATATAAATAAAAAAATATACATATATTTATATTTAAATATTTTTTTACTCTTTGAAATTTTTCTGCAACATTCAATATCAGTATATTTATTCAGTTATTGAGTAAAAAAAAATTTTCAAAAAATCTCTGCTCCGGCCTGTGTTTGGTAACTCTACTGGTAACGCTTTTAGATTCCATACTTTGTCCCCTTCTTTAGATTGTCCAGATTCCTTGGTTCTTTGCTTTTCTCTTCAATTCAACCCTCAATTTTCTACAACATTTAGGTCCGAGGATGGTGATAGCCACGGAAGACGGCTCATTTCATGTTATCTGAACCCTTTCTCTGTAGATCAGGGCAGATATTTTGGATTATTTTCCCAATAAAACACCTAATGACCCATTTTCCGTTTACTGGTAGAGCCAATCATGTCAAACCTGCCGGGTTTTCAAACAGCTCACGAGGCCATGGAGTATAAGGCCTCAATAACCCTGTTCCAGGCTTTTTTAAATTCTTATTTTGAAGAATGTCACTGCCAAGGTAGCCTGTGGGATTTAGTTTAAAAACTTTTATCCACACACTATTGCTGACATTTCAAATTAAAGAAACAAAAGCATGCCAGAAGCAGTGATAGGCTAAAGATATATCCCAAACAGTTGGTGCTCACTTTCAGTTGTTAGCATCCGCATCCTGTTTCTGAAGTTTAATAGGAAAAGAAATCTCAAAGCAAAAATACAGTTTTTTATCAAAAGGCTCACTTTTAATTCTGGTTTATACTTTACTTGTCTGCAAGGTCTGCACAGCAATATAGCATAACTTTTACTATCCAAACCCCTGAGCAAAGCTGGATTGTTTTTGCACCGAGGTAAGATACTGACGACACAGTCAGTTCCATGTGGAAAAAGCATTTGGACAGGCTTAGCTGCTATTAGCAAGGATTCCCAAAGATAAACATCTATATACATCCTGATTTGGTCCATAATATCACTATGATCAACAGGTTGTGTACAAGTCTTGGAAAGCAATTACTTTCACTCTCAGGTGACACAAAGACGTCCCCTGAGAGTGAAGACGCCATGTATTTTGCAGTTTTTTGGGATTCAAGCATCTCCAACAACTCAAACTTAATCCATAGATCCAAGTCTTCCACCTCCGGTTTGATCAAATCCCAACCACCCGGGTCATGTCTTGTCTTCAGTCCCTACTCTCGTCCATTATTGCTCCTTACCTCTTTAAAACACCAGTTATCACTCCTAAAGAATACTGAATCTGATCCAAACAAGTTTAAAAATATCCGCCCCATTTCTAACTTGTTTCCATTGCCTCCCAACTTCACTCTTATCTAAGTCACCCTAACGTCCTGGAGTCTGGATGTTATCCTGGATATCCCATATCAGTAGCATAACCCCTGTGGCGTATTTACATCTACCAAACATCCATTGTCTTCGTCCCTCTCTTTTCCTGCGTTCTGCTTCTATTCTTGCCAATATTTTCGCCACCTCACACATCAATGACTTCTTACAATTACTTCTTGGCCTTCCTTAGAAATCCCTCCAGAAGCTTCAGTCGGTCCAGATTTCAGCAGCTCGTTTAATTACCAAAAACATCTCATTCCATCACATCATCCCCGGTCCTGCTGGAGCTTCACCAGCTTCTCGTCAGCTTTAGACTCCAGTTTAAAATCCTCCTGTTCACATGTAAGATCATCAATAATGTTGCTAACCCATACCTCTCAGATCTTTTTCAGATTGCTACCCCCTCCCATACCCTTAGGTCTCCTCTTCCATCCACCGTATTAAGCCTTCTGTTCCCCTCATCTCCATGGGAAGCACAGTTTTCTCCCGCTCTGCTCCAAAACTCTGCAATTCAGTCATTCCTGATTCTCATAAAACTGATACTTTGCCTTTGTTGATATCGACGTGAAAAATGAATCTGCTGCAGACTGCTTAGCTCTAGTGACTGCTCTGGGCTGTTTTTAATATTGTGTGATGTTGATTATGTATGTTGCACAGTGTAGCTGGATGTTTTGAAAGGGGCTTTAAGTGAATTGCATTATTGTTATTACGATATGTAGTGCAGTGTTGATAACCCCCAAAGAGTCGGCTAGAATATTAGGGTACCGTGGAAAAAGCTGCAGGAAGTATAAAAAGCTGCTAAAGCTGCATCAGCCACTTTCTGTGTGGAACATAGACATGTCAGGCGTAAAACAGCCTTTAGTCTAGTTTGATTTGGCCAACTACCGTATTTTCTGGAATATAGGGCACACCTCATTATAAGCCACCCACAATGTTTTTTTTTAGACTGGAAGTTTACATATATAAGCCCCAACAGGCTATAAGCCGCTGATATCTACTGAACCGTCCCCAAACAAACGTTTTGGTGTAGCTCCACATATAACCACTAGGGCAATGCTAACTCCACTCACCGTCTTGGCTTGCGGCAGTGAGAGCTTCTAAAAATGAGGATTTGCTCTTTATTTTAGTTCTGCAGGAGTTGCACAAAGTCTTTTTCCTTTTTGGCTCGACAGCTTTAATGCGGCAGCTTTAATGCATGTCAAAATGTGCTAATTTGGGAAATTTGTTCTCCGTTGTGCCTGCTGATAGCATGTTCTGACTTTGAATTTTGACTTCCAGCCCCTGGTAGTCAGGAAAAATTCACAGAGAAGCCACACCTTTGTTCACAGCATGTGAAAAAAGTAGCAGCTTATAGTCCGGAAAATACAGTAGATGTTTTTGTTTGTGATGGTAGGGAACAGTTTAGCCTGGATTTAGTCATAAACAAGAAATCAGCCGCTACGCCAAAGCAAACCTGATTACAGCAGTAGAACATTTTATTTTAATTCAATTCCAGTTTATTTCAATAGCGCCAATTTACAACACGTCCATCTAGAGGCGCTTTACAGTTCAACGCCAGATCATCCAGTGAGTTTAATTCAAAGTTTTCTTTCTAAGGAAAACCAGTTGATTGCATCGACTCGTGACTCTTCAGCAATCCCTCACACTAAGCATGCTTGTAGCGACAGTGGAGAGGAAAAACTCCCTTTGAACAGGAAGAAACCTCCAAGCAGAACCAGGCTCGAGGTTGCCCAAAACATCTGCTGAGGAGCCCACTGAGGGTTCAAGGAGACAGAAGCAGAGATAGAAAAGGTTTCAGCTGTAAAGGCGGCCCGTGAAGAAAACACACAGCCAGGCAGACGAGCTCGAGGCCAGCTCCCATGCCAGAGGATGAAGAGAGCACATCCAGTTAGTCAAAGTCAGAGAAACAGGACTACACTGGAAAACAGGCCGATCTCCAACATCTAGAAACAAAGGTGTTGATGGCAGCAGCACGGCTGATATTTCTCTCAGGATGGAGTCACAGCCAAACAGGAACAGACCAGATGAAGCTACTATGAGAAAAAGCAGAGAGCAGAGCGTTAGAGATTGAACTAACAGATTCTGCAGAGTGGGAAGAATAGAATGATAGAATGAAGCAGAAAGATGAAAAAGGGGTCCCTATGTCCTCCAGCAGTCTCAGCCTATAGCAGCAGAACTATAGAGATAGCTCAGGATAACCTGAGCCACTCTAACTAAGCTTTTATCAAAAAGGAAGAGTTTTAAGCCTAGCCTTAAAAGTAGACAGGGTGTCTGCCTCACGGACTAAAACTGGTAGTTGGTTCCACAGGAGAGGAGTCTGATAACTAAAAAGATCTGCCTCCCATTCTACTTTTAGAAATTCTAGGAACCACTAGTAAACCTGCAGATTGAGAGCGAAGTGCTCTGTTAGGAACATAAGGAACAATCAGATCTCTGATATCAGATGGAGCTTGGCCATTTAAGGCTTTATATGTGAGAAGGAGGATTTTAAATTCTATTCTGGATTTAACAGGAAGCCAATGAAGAAGCCAGGATAGGAGAGATATGATCTCTCTTTTAGTTTTGTTTGCAAAAAATGAATAATTAAAGCAACACTTCAAGAATCACAGTTAGCACCATCGATGGTTAGCACATCGTTAGCATGCAAAGATTGTTATGGGGATTTGGAGATATTAAGATGAAACTCGTTCATGCATCTCTGTAAAGCTTTGGGACTTTGTTTTAAATCTTGCACAGCGTTTCTGCGTTTCCTCCAGCTGCAAACAAACTTTAGTTTCACATTATATTACTTGTAAAGGGAAACAGAAAGGATGCATTATTATTTAGAAGATCCCAGAATGTTTAGTTGATGTCTGAGTGTCAAGAGTGAAATAAAAAAAAAAAAATTGACTGTTAAAACAAATGTTTCCATATTACTGCAATGAAGGATTATTTAATACATTTTTACCCACTTTTATCAGCAGAAGAACTATATAGACAGATTTCTCAACACAATCAGCAGCTTTTAGGTCTTAAATCACTCTTTGATTTAAAGGATGAAAGTGTGATGTGGTTCTATGGTTACATCACACCAACTGGTTTAAAAAACTGCACACGTTTATTTGGAGCAACTCTGGACGCTTCTGGAAGCACGTAGGCTTCATTGCATTAGATAACAAAGCACACTCCTCGGCTAATTTCTCACTCCCTCACACCCACAGGCCATCTACAAAATGGTGGGCACGGTGATCATGATGAAGATGAACGAGGACGGCCTGACACCGGAGCAGAGGGTAGACAAGATCTTCAGCAAAATGGATAAGAACAACGACGACCAGATCACGCTGGAGGAGTTCAAGGAGGCGGCGAAGAGCGACCCGTCCATCGTGCTCCTGCTGCAGTGTGACATGCAGAAGTGAAGCGGCCTCGGCCCCCCCCCCCCTTCCCCCCTCCTGCTTGCACCTCTTTCTCTCTACCCCCGTCTCCTCACCCCCCCACTCTGGACAGCAGCACACGTTTTAATGTCTCATTAAGGTTCTCTGCCATTTCCACAAAGGGGGGAAGAAAAAAAACCCAACATAACGTAAAAGAAAAAGAAAATGCTTGGACTATTTTTCAATGGACTCGCTTCTTGTGGTCGTATGCATGAGAATGTCAAATGCAGAATAATTTTGAAAAATAGCTATAAGATATCACAGATGTTTATTTCCAGACCTGCCAATGTGATTCGTGCACAGTGACCCTGTACATTCTCATCCAACCTTTAGCTTGTATATCAGTGGAGCACTACATTCGGGTTTGTTTCTGCAGTATTTAGACCCCCTACTCCCCCCCTTCCCTCCAGTGTTCACTGCTACAACTACTGTATGCTTTACATAATAGTAACAAAACAATAATTCCTATGATAATTGTAACTGTCTCTAATATCCAGACTTGATGAGCTCTTGGAGAATAGAAAAGGCTCCTGTCTGTTCCAGATGTTCTCACTCAGTGGAACCAAGAAGAGTAGGTTCTTTGCATGCATACATTACGTGTCGGGAAAAAAAATATAAATATATATATAATCTCTTACCTTTTTGCATCTTTAGGTGGCTATAAAAAGACGAAAATTGGAGATTTATTTAGTATTGTTGCATGGGCTGTACAGTATGTGACGCATTAGATCATTAGTTGTCCCCCAGTATGGTGGGAGCATGCCCCCCACCCACACCCATCTGAAAAAGCATTCGTGTTTGACACTAGAGTCGTCGGAAAGGTGCTCGCCCTGTAGCCGTGGGTTGAAGAGCTTTCACGTCTACATGCAGCGCCGCGTTGTGGCCCAGTGTGACATGTGGGATGAGCAGAAATGTATTCATGCAGACATGATTTTTTTTTTTCCTTCCTTTTGATCACATAGTGCTGCTGCCGTTTCAAATGAAAGGTCAAACATCCCCAGCATCAACAGGCGCAGCACTCCAATAATTGGCTTCTTTTTCAGGCTGCTTGGTTTTGATTTAAACTTAAAGAAATAATAATTACAAAAAAAAAAAGACTTTGACTAACTTACATATCAATATGTTTACAGAAACAAAGCACTGCGAATTGAGTACATTCTTGGCTTTTGGATGCGCTGCAGGGGCGAGCCCTCAAGGCTTAGGGAGCTTGTGAGGGTGGCTCCATTTTTTTCAATGCAGCTGAAACAACAACAAAAGCCTCATCTATGTTTACTGGATACACTGCATTCCTTTGTGTAAAACCTTTTTGTAAGGAGAAACTTTTTATTGAAAGGTCTCATTTAGGCAACCCGTTCGCAGCGATCAGGAAAGATGTGGGGACCTCAAAGAGGCGTTCGATGAAGTTTCTTACACTGTGAGACAGTCGCGTTTGGTAACTGAAGATTTTTTTTTCTCTTGATCCCCCCTCCCGCCCCATCACCCACCTCCTCCTCTCACGTGTAGGCTATGCAAGCATGGACTGAGAGTCTGCTTGTTGTCCACTTGCACAAGTGGATGTTGCAGAAGAAGCTATTCCTTGTTTTTGTCTTGAACATAAATAAGCCAATCCTCACATTTCAGCGACTCTATTAGTTTTATTTTTTAGTCCAGACATCAGGTCAAAAATGTATTTATTTTTTTGTTAGGTAAATGTTTCTATGGGATATGAACACTCATTATTCAACTGACTGTATTCTTTTATACATGTGGCATGTGTTGCACCTAAACTCAGTTCTGTAATGTTTAAAATGAATAAACCATCAACAGGCTTTTTGGAAACACACAGGCTGGCAGGTGGAGTTAATGGCTGTCTGACTGCTCTGAAATGGCAAAACGAAAGAAAACGACTACATATAGCTAAAACACAGACTGTCTCAGGACAATAATCAGAATGAGAAGCTCTACTATGCGCCCTAAAGGTATTCTCGTATAGTTTAAGGAGCTCAGAGCACATCAGTCTGAAAATAAAGCCTTGGTGTTCAGCGAAGTTAAGATGGGAAAATTGTGAAGGAAATCCTAATTAAGATTTACAGCACGTTAAATTTGCGACCATAAAATTTTATTTATTTTACCTTTTTTTTTTTTTTTCTTGGGATCGATCAGCACAAAGGAGATCGAAAAGGATCTGACAGTTGAATGCATTTTCAAGATCTATTCATAATAAAGTTCTGAAAAGTGTGGGAAGAAATTAAATTATAAAAATGTTTTAATGAGTTGTGTAGGTGTCGATATCTGCAGGCAGGATGGATTCTCTGTAGCTGTCTGTGTTGCATCAGACCTGGAGAAGCCTCTTACTGAAGAAACTGTTTTTATTTAATAATCTCCTTTACAGGATCCTCAGTCTTTTCCATAATTTTTTTCTTTGTGAAATCATCTCCAGAGGTTCTAGATGAGTTCCTAAAACATTGCCGACCTTCTTTATTAGCTTCTTGACCCTTTTTAAGTCATTAGCTATAGTTCTGTTTGCCCAGCAGATGATGCATTTATAACTCAACAGACATATCTTCTATAAACACCGAAGGACTGAAGTTTCATCAGGAAGTACAGTCTGCTCTGTTTTATGAAGAAAGATTCACATTTGCTTCCCCAGTTCAGGTTGATGTCCAGGTGAACATAAAGATCTTTATACTCCTCCACTTCTCCCACGATTCTAACAGGATTCAAGTTGTTCCTGTTTCTTCTAAAATCTAAATTAATCTCCCCTGCTTTATTGACATTCAGGATCAGATGATTGTCTTCAAACTATTTCACAAATGGATCCAGCAGCTCCCAGTACTTAGCTTCCTGTCCATTTCTGAACAGCTACCAGCTGTTCTGTCAACAGATTCTCCCAACTGAGCTGTGGATTTCTGCAGCTCCTCCAAAGTCACATCTTGCCCATCAGCTCTGGTGGATAGCCATATACTTAAAGTTAAGTTAACTTTTAGGATGATGGACTGAACATCACTTTAACATCTGCCCGCTGTATTCTTTAGGTTTGCTGTTGTCAAAAAACTATCTCTGCGGCGTTCACAATAAGGTTCTACTCTACCTGCTCATGTACTGATGGGAGCAGCTGAATTAAAAATCTGCTGCACCAGGGTGTCTACAAAGTATAAACGAGTGAAATTTAATACTTTTTTAGACCCCTTTAATACCACTTTTAAATGAAATTTAAAACCAAAACGCACGATGGAAATACAAATAAAAATGACGGTTGAGTTTAAAGAAGTAGGTTAAAATGTGTGTGTAGCGTAATGCCAAAAAGACAACAAACATATAGCAGTTTGTTGTCTTTTTGACTAAGGGAAAGTATTTTACGCTTCGGGTTTTGTCTACGTTCCCTACCCTCACCTATGGTCATGAAATTTGGATCATGACCCGGGAAAGAACGAGATCCGGATACAAGCGCTGAAATGAGCTTTCTCTACGCAGGGTGGCTGGGCTCTCCCTTGTGAGATGGGGGTGAGGAGCTCGGGCCATTCGGGAGAGGCTCAGAGTAGGGCAGGTTCTCCTCCACATCGAGAGGAGTCAGTTGAGGGTGGCTTCGGACATCTTCTTCCGGATGCCCTGGGCCTCCCTGGGAGGTGTTCCAGGCATGTCCCACCATGAGGAGGCAGGGGCTGACACCCAGGACACGCTGGAGAGACTATGTCTCTCTCGGCTGGCCTAACACAGCCTCTTAGGGCTTCCCCTGACAGAAACTGGAGGAGGTGTCTGCAGAGAGGGAAGATCTGGGAGTCTCTGCTAGCAGTCTTGCTGCCCCTGAATCTCGTTCCGGATAAAGCGGGAGACGACGAAGTACGCAGTAACGAGTACATAAGCACAAACGCACCGCATTTTTGGACTTCGGTGATGAGCTCTTTTTTATATATGGCGCCAATCCAAATTTAGCTACGTATCTGGTTTTGTCTTTTCCACAAGTAAATGACTGAACAAGCCCCGAATCTGGAAACATTGCTTTGAACAGTTCTTCAATCCCGTCATTAGACCTGAATGAATGGTGGCTTGTCACGGTCCTCAGCACCCACCTCTGCTCGGAGTGTTGGCGTGGAGCCACAAATAGCTCGGAGCTCAGACGGCACACTTGTCGCAGGCTGTGGATTTCCTATTGTAACATTCAGCGTTGTACTGTTAACATCGTTGCTTGCGGTGGAAACGGTGGAGCAGAAACTAGCAATTGCAGGCTGCTGGCGTGCTTTTACCGTACATAGTCTTTATGTTTTTTACTCTGTACGTGAGATTCAACTGCTCTGATCCCCGTTGTCCCAAGTTTGAAATTCTTCTGACATACAATGCAGCTAGCTTTATAAGCGCTGCCAGGCACCGACCGTAACCAAGAATATTCATTCTTTTCTAACCATTTGTGATTGAACTTGCATTTCCCCATGTTTAAGTAGTCGAGTGGCTATCGGTGCCGTATTCGGCCTACCTGTAGATGCTTTAGCCTACGCCATCAAGAGCTGCGCGATACGAGCTGCGCAGTAGGCTAAGCTCCCACCTAACCATAGACAACGCAGCGCATAGGCTACCGGAAAAAAATATTGGACCTCGCAGAACAGAATGCCCGCATTTTCACGGTGACATGACAAACAAATAT
>JAGKQL010000009.1:5312440-5325112 GCA_018398635.1 Cyprinodon brontotheroides | reverse complement strand
ATATTTGTTTGTCATGTCACCGTGAAAATGCGGGCAATGTGTTCTGCAAGGTGGAATATTTTTTTCCGGTAGCCTATGCGCTGCGTTGTCTATGGTTAGGTCAGAGCTTAGCCTACTGCGCAGCTCGTATCGCGCAGCTCTTGATGGCGTAGGCTAAAGCATCTACAGGTAGGCCGAATACGGCACCGATAGCCACTCGACTACTTAAACATGGGGAAATGCAAGTTCAATCACAAATGGTTAGAAAAGAATGAATATTCTTGGTTACGGTCGGTGCCTGGCAGCGCTTATAAAGCTAGCTGCATTGTATGTCAGAAGAATTTCAAACTTGGGACAACGGGGATCAGAGCAGTTGAATCTCACGTACAGAGTAAAAAACATAAAGACTATGTACGGTAAAAGCACGCCAGCAGCCTGCAATTGCTAGTTTCTGCTCCACCGTTTCCACCGCAAGCAACGATGTTAACAGTACAACGCTGAATGTTACAACAGGAAATCCACAGCCTGCCACAAGTGCGCCTGAGCTCCGAAAGCTACTTTGTGGCTCCACGCCAACACCGAGCAGAGTGGTGCTGAGGACCGCGACAAGCCACCATTCATTCAGGTCTAATGACGGGATTGAAGAACTGTTCAAAGCAATGTTTCCGATTCAGTTTGTTCAGTCATTTACTTGTGGAAAAGACAAAACCAGATACTTCAGAAGCAATTTGATTGGCGCCATATATAAAAAAGAGCTCATCACCTAAGTCCAAAATGCGTGCGCTTGTGCTTTTATGTACTGCATTCTCGTACTGCCTCCCGCTTTATCCGAACCGGTCAGGGCAGCAGACTGCTAGCAGAGACTCCCAGATCTCCCCTCTCTGCAGACACCTCCTCCAGTTTCTGTTTGGGAAGTTCCTAGGCCCTTAGGCCAGCCGAGACATAGTTCTCCAGCTGTCCTGGGTCAGCCCCTGCCTCCTCATGGGACATGCCTGGAACACCTCCCGAGGGAGGCGTCCAGGGGGCATCCGAAGAAGATGTCCGAGCCACCTCAACTGACTCCTCTCGATGTGGAGGAGAACCGGCTCTACTCTGAGCCTCTCCCGAATGGCCGAGCTCCTCACCCTATCTCTAAGGGAGAGCCCAGCCACCCTGCAGAGAAAGCTCATTTCAGCCGCTTGTATCCGGGATCTCGTTCTTTCGGTCATGATCCAAATTTCATGACCATAGGTGAGGGTAGGAACGTAGACCGACCGGTAAAATGTGTGTAATGCGAAAAGACAACAAACTGCTTATGTTTGTTGTCTTTTGGCATTACACACATTTAACCGATTTTCTTAAACTCAACCGTCATTTTTATTTGTATTTCCATCGTACGTTTGGTTTTAAATTTCATTTAAAAGTGGTATTAAAAGGTCTAAAAAAGTATTAAATTTCACTCGTTTATACTTGTAGACACCCTGGTGCAGCAGATTTTTAATTCAGCTGCTCCCATCAGTACATGAGCAGGTAGAGTAGAACCTTATTGTGAACGCCGCAGAGATAGTTTTTTGACAACAGCAAACCTAAAGAATACAGCGGGCAGATGTTAAAGTGATGTTCAGTCCATCATCCTAAAAGTTAACTTAACTTTAAGTATATGGCTATCCACCAGAGCTGATGGGCAAGATGTGACTTTGGAGGAGCTGCAGAAATCCACAGCTCAGTTGGGAGAATCTGTTGACAGAACAGCTGGTAGCTGTTCAGAAATGGACAGGAAGCTAAGTACTGGGAGCTGCTGATCCATTTAGAAAATAGTTTGAAGACAATCATCTGATCCTGAATGTCAATAAAGCAGGAGATTAATTTAGATTTTAGAAGAAACAGGAACAACTTGAATCCTGTTAGAATCGGGGAGAAGTGGAGGAGTATAAAGATCTTATGTTCACCTGGCCATCAACCTTGAACTGGGGGAAGCAATGTGAATCTTTCTTCATAAAACAGAGCAGACTGTACTTCCTGATGAAACTTCAGTCCTTCGGGTTTATATAGAAGATATGTCTTCGTTGAGTTATAAATGCATCATCTGCTGGGCAAACAGAACTGGCAGCCAATGACTTAAAAAAAAAGGGTCAAGAAGTTTAATAAAAGAAGGTCGGCACGTTTTAGGAACTCATCTAGAACCTCTCTGAGATGATTTCACAAAGAAAAATTATGGAAAAGACTGAGGGATCCTGTAAAGGAGATTATTAAATAAAAACAGTTTTTCAGTAAGAGGCTTCCAGGTCTGATGCAACACAGACAGCTGGCAGAGAATCCATCCTGCCTGCAGATATCGACACCTACACACAACTCATTAAAACATTTTTTTATAATTTAATTTCTTCCCACACTTTTCAGAACTTTTATTATGAATAGATCTTGAAAATGCATTCAACTGTCAGATCCTTTTTCTCGGATCTCTTTTGTGCTGATCGATCCCAAGAAAAAAAAAAAAAAAGGTAAAATAAATAAAAATTTTATGGTCGCAAATTTAACGCGTGTTGTAAATCTTTATTAGGGATTTCCTTCACAATTTTTCCTCCCATCTTAACCCCCTCGCTGAACACCAACTGGCTTTATTTTCAGACTGATGTGCTCTGGAGTTCTTAAACTATAATGAATACCTTTAGGGCGCATAGTAGAGCTCATTCTGATATTGTCCTGAGACAGTCTGTGTTTTAGCTTATATGTAGTCGCTTTCTTTCGCTTTGCCATTTCAGAGCAGTCAGACAGCCATTAACCTCCACCTGCCAGCCTGTGTGTTTCCAAAAAGCCTGTTGATGGTTTGTATTCATTTTTTAAACATTACAGAACTGAGTTTAGGTGCAACACATGCCACATGTATAAAAGAATACAGTCAGTTGAATAATGAGTGCGTTCATATCCCATAGAAACATTTACCTAACAAAAAAAATAAATACATTTTTGACCTGATGTCTGACTAAAAAATAAAACTAATAGAGTCGCTGAAATGTGAGGATTGGCTTATTTATGTTCAAGACAAAAAACAAGGAATAGTTTTTTCTGGCAACATCCACTTGTGCAAGTGATGTCAAGCAGACTCTCAGTCCATGCTTGCATAGCCTACTACACGTGAGAGGAGGAGGTGGGTGATGGGGCGGGGATCAAGAGAAAAAAAAATCTTCTAGTTACCAAACGCCCAAATTCCACAGTGTAAGAAAACTTCATCGAACGCCTTTGAGGTCCCCACATCTTTCCTGATCGCTAACGGGTTGCCTAAATGAGACCTTCAATAAAAAGCCCTTACAAAAAGTGTTTTACACAAAGGAATGCAGTGTATCCAGTAAACATAGATGAGGCTTTTTGTTGTTGTTTCAGCTGCATTTTCGAAAAAAATGGAGCCACCCCTTCACAAGCTCCCTAAGCCTTGAGGGCTCAGCCCCTGCAGCAGATCCAAAAGCCAAGAATGTACCACCTGCAGTGCTTTTGTTTCTGTAAACATATTGATATGTGTTAGTCAAAGTCTTTTTTTTGTAATTATTATTTTTTAAGTTTAAATCAAAACCAAAGGCAGCCTGAAAAAGAAGCCAATTATTGAGTGCTGCCCTGTTGATGCTGGGGGATGTTTTTGACCTTTCATTTGAAAACGGCAGCAGCATTATGTGATCAAAAAAGGAAAAAAAAATCATGTCTGCATGAATACATTTTGCTCATCCCACATGTCACACTGCTACAACAACGCGGCGCTGCACATGTAGACGTGAAAGCTCTTCAACCCACGGCTACAGGGGCGAAAGCACCTTCCCGACGACTTCTAGTGTCAAAACACTAATGCTTTTTCAGATGGGGGGGGTGGGGGCATGCTCCCACCATACTGGGGACAACCACGATCTAATGCGTCACATACTGTACAAGCCCATGCAACAATACTAAATAAATCTCCAATTTTCGCCTTTTATAGCCAACCCAAAAGATGCAAAAGGTAAGAGATTATATATATATTTATATTTTTTTTCCCTACATAATGTATGCATGCAAAAGAACCTACTCTTCTTAGTTCCACTGAGTGAGAACATCTGAACAGACAGGAGCCTTTTCTATTCTCCAAGAGCTCATCAAGTCTGGATATTAGAGACAGTTACAATTATCATAGGAATTATTGTTTTGTTACTATTATGTAAAGCATACAGTAGTTGTAGCAGGAACACTGGAGGAAGGGGGGGGGGGAGGGGTCTAAATACTGCAGAAACAAACCCAATGTAGTGCTCCACTGATATACAAGCTAAAAGGTTGATGAGAATGTACAGGGTCACTGTGCACCTAATCATACATTGGCAGGTCTGGAAATAAACATTCGTGATATCTTATAGCTATTTTTCAAAAATTATTCTGCATTTGACATTCTATGCATACAATTTTTAATCACAAGAAGCCAGTCCATTGAAAAATAGTCCAAAGCATTTTTTTTTTCTTTACGCAACGTTGTTTTTCTCCCCTTGTGAAATGGCAGAGAACCTTAATGAGACATTAAAACGGGTGTGCTGCTGTCCAGAGGGGGTGAGACGGGGGTAGAGAGAAAGAGGTGCAAGCAGGAGGGGGGAAAGGGGGGGCCGAGGCCGCTTCACTTCTGCATGTCACACTGCAGCAGGAGCACGATGGACGGGTCGCTCTTCGCCGCCTCCTTGAACTCCTCCAGCGTGATCTGGTCGTCGTTGTTCTTATCCATTTTGCTGAAGATCTTGTCTACCCTCTGCTCCGGTGTCAGGCCGTCCTCGTTCATCTTCATCATGATCACCGTGCCCACCATTTTGTAGATGGCCTGTGGGTGTGAGGGAGTGAGAAATTAGCCGAGGAGTGTGCTTTGTTATCTAATGCAATGAAGCCTACGTGCTTCCAGAAGCGTCCAGAGTTGCTCCAAATAAACGTGTGCAGTTTTTTAAACCAGTTGGTGTGATGTAACCATAGAACCACATCACACTTTCATCCTTTAAATCAAAGAGTGATTTAAGACCTAAAAGCTGCTGATTGTGTTGAGAAATCTGTCTATATAGTTCTTCTGCTGATAAAAGTGGGTAAAAATGTATTAAATAATCCTTCATTGCAGTAATATGGAAACATTTGTTTTAACAGTCAATTTTTTTTTTTTTATTTCACTCTTGACACTCAGACATCAACTAAACATTCTGGGATCTTCTAAATAATAATGCATCCTTTCTGTTTCCCTTTACAAGTAATATAATGTGAAACTAAAGTTTGTTTGCAGCTGGAGGAAACGCAGAAACGCTGTGCAAGATTTAAAACAAAGTCCCAAAGCTTTACAGAGATGCATGAACGAGTTTCATCTTAATATCTCCAAATCCCCATAACAATCTTTGCATGCTAACGATGTGCTAACCATCGATGGTGCTAACTGTGATTCTTGAAGTGTTGCTTTAATTATTCATTTTTTGCAAACAAAAAAAGAGAGATCATATCTCTCCTATCTTGGCTTCTCTTCATTGGCTTCCTGTTAAATCCAGAATAGAATTTAAAATCCTCCTTCTCACATATAAAGCCTTTTAAATGGCCAAGCTCCATCTGATATCAGAGGATATTCCATTTGCCCTCATGGTCTTAAATATATTACCGCCTCTATCCTTATACTACTTAGCGTAGTTCCTTGTAGCCTCAAAGTAATGCATGGCATTCCTTTGTTAATCTCCCGTAAACCCAACTACCAGTTTTAGTCCTGTCTACTTTTAACACCCTGTCTACACTTTTAAGGCTATGTGCTTAAAACCTTCCCTTTTGATAAAAGCTTGGGGTTAGAGTGGCTCAGGTTATCCTGGAGCCATCTCTATAGTTCCTGCTGCTATAGGCTGAGAGACTGCTGGAGGACATAGGGACCCCTTTTTCATCTTTCTGTTTCATTCTAACTCTATTCTTCCCACTCTGCAGAATCTGTTAGTTCAATCTCTAACGCTCTGCTCTCTGCTTTTTCTCATGGTAGCTTCATCTGCCCTGTTCCTGTTTTGGCTGTGACTCCATCCTGAGAGAAATATCAGGCCGTGCTGCTGCCATCAACACTTTTGTTTCTAGATGTTGGAGATCGGCCTGTTTTCCAGTGTGTAGTCCTGTTTCTCTGACTTTGACTAACTGGATGCAGTGCTCTTCATCCTCTGGCATGGGAGCTGGCCTCGGAGCTCGCCTGCCTGGCTGTGTTTCTGGTCGGGGCCGCCTTTTACAGTGGCCTTTTCTATCTCTGCTTCTGTCTCCTTGAACCCCTGTAGTGGGCCTCAGTATTGGTCACCCACACTCGAGCCTGGTTCTGCCGGGAGGTTTCCTTCCTGTCTAAAGGGAGTTTTTCCTCTCCCACTGTCGCTACAAGCATGCTTAGTGTGAGGGATTGTTGAAGAGTCAATGAGTCGATGTGCAATCAACTGGTTTTCCTTAGAAAGAAAAAACTTTGAATTAAACTCACTGGATGATCTGGCGTTGAACTGTAAAGCGCCTCTAGATGGACGTGGTTGTAAATTGGCATTATTGAAATAAACTGGAATTGAATTAAAATAAAATGTTCTACTGCTGTAATCAGGTTTGCTTTGGCGTAGCGGCTGATTTCTTGTTTATGACTAAATCCAGGCTAAACTGTTCCCTACCATCACAAACAAAAACATCTACTGTATTTTCCGGACTATAAGCTGCTACTTTTTTCACATGCTGTGAACAAAGGTGTGGCTTCTCTGTGAATTTTTCCTGACTACCAGGGGCTGGAAGTCAAAATTCAAAGTCAGAACATGCTATCAGCAGGCACAACGGAGAACAAATTTCCCAAATTAGCACATTTTGACATGCATTAAAGCTGCCGCATTAAAGCTGTCGAGCCAAAAAGGAAAAAGACTTTGTGCAACTCCTGCAGAACTAAAATAAAGAGCAAATCCTCATTTTTAGAAGCTCTCACTGCCGCAAGCCAAGACGGTGAGTGGAGTTAGCATTGCCCTAGTGGTTATATGTGGAGCTACACCAAAACGTTTGTTTGGGGACGGTTCAGTAGATATCAGCGGCTTATAGCCTGTTGGGGCTTATATATGTAAACTTCCAGTCTAAAAAAAAACATTGTGGGTGGCTTATAATGAGGTGTGCCCTATATTCCAGAAAATACGGTAGTTGGCCAAATCAAACTAGACTAAAGGCTGTTTTACGCCTGACATGTCTATGTTCCACACAGAAAGTGGCTGATGCAGCTTTAGCAGCTTTTTATACTTCCTGCAGCTTTTTCCACGGTACCCTAATATTCTAGCCGACTCTTTGGGGGTTATCAACACTGCACTACATATCGTAATAACAATAATGCAATTCACTTAAAGCCCCTTTCAAAACATCCAGCTACACTGTGCAACATACATAATCAACATCACACAATATTAAAAACAGCCCAGAGCAGTCACTAGAGCTAAGCAGTCTGCAGCAGATTCATTTTTCACGTCGATATCAACAAAGGCAAAGTATCAGTTTTATGAGAATCAGGAATGACTGAATTGCAGAGTTTTGGAGCAGAGCGGGAGAAAACTGTGCTTCCCATGGAGATGAGGGGAACAGAAGGCTTAATACGGTGGATGGAAGAGGAGACCTAAGGGTATGGGAGGGGGTAGCAATCTGAAAAAGATCTGAGAGGTATGGGTTAGCAACATTATTGATGATCTTACATGTGAACAGGAGGATTTTAAACTGGAGTCTAAAGCTGACGAGAAGCTGGTGAAGCTCCAGCAGGACCGGGGATGATGTGATGGAATGAGATGTTTTTGGTAATTAAACGAGCTGCTGAAATCTGGACCGACTGAAGCTTCTGGAGGGATTTCTAAGGAAGGCCAAGAAGTAATTGTAAGAAGTCATTGATGTGTGAGGTGGCGAAAATATTGGCAAGAATAGAAGCAGAACGCAGGAAAAGAGAGGGACGAAGACAATGGATGTTTGGTAGATGTAAATACGCCACAGGGGTTATGCTACTGATATGGGATATCCAGGATAACATCCAGACTCCAGGACGTTAGGGTGACTTAGATAAGAGTGAAGTTGGGAGGCAATGGAAACAAGTTAGAAATGGGGCGGATATTTTTAAACTTGTTTGGATCAGATTCAGTATTCTTTAGGAGTGATAACTGGTGTTTTAAAGAGGTAAGGAGCAATAATGGACGAGAGTAGGGACTGAAGACAAGACATGACCCGGGTGGTTGGGATTTGATCAAACCGGAGGTGGAAGACTTGGATCTATGGATTAAGTTTGAGTTGTTGGAGATGCTTGAATCCCAAAAAACTGCAAAATACATGGCGTCTTCACTCTCAGGGGACGTCTTTGTGTCACCTGAGAGTGAAAGTAATTGCTTTCCAAGACTTGTACACAACCTGTTGATCATAGTGATATTATGGACCAAATCAGGATGTATATAGATGTTTATCTTTGGGAATCCTTGCTAATAGCAGCTAAGCCTGTCCAAATGCTTTTTCCACATGGAACTGACTGTGTCGTCAGTATCTTACCTCGGTGCAAAAACAATCCAGCTTTGCTCAGGGGTTTGGATAGTAAAAGTTATGCTATATTGCTGTGCAGACCTTGCAGACAAGTAAAGTATAAACCAGAATTAAAAGTGAGCCTTTTGATAAAAAACTGTATTTTTGCTTTGAGATTTCTTTTCCTATTAAACTTCAGAAACAGGATGCGGATGCTAACAACTGAAAGTGAGCACCAACTGTTTGGGATATATCTTTAGCCTATCACTGCTTCTGGCATGCTTTTGTTTCTTTAATTTGAAATGTCAGCAATAGTGTGTGGATAAAAGTTTTTAAACTAAATCCCACAGGCTACCTTGGCAGTGACATTCTTCAAAATAAGAATTTAAAAAAGCCTGGAACAGGGTTATTGAGGCCTTATACTCCATGGCCTCGTGAGCTGTTTGAAAACCCGGCAGGTTTGACATGATTGGCTCTACCAGTAAACGGAAAATGGGTCATTAGGTGTTTTATTGGGAAAATAATCCAAAATATCTGCCCTGATCTACAGAGAAAGGGTTCAGATAACATGAAATGAGCCGTCTTCCGTGGCTATCACCATCCTCGGACCTAAATGTTGTAGAAAATTGAGGGTTGAATTGAAGAGAAAAGCAAAGAACCAAGGAATCTGGACAATCTAAAGAAGGGGACAAAGTATGGAATCTAAAAGCGTTACCAGTAGAGTTACCAAACACAGGCCGGAGCAGAGATTTTTTGAAAATTTTTTTTTACTCAATAACTGAATAAATATACTGATATTGAATGTTGCAGAAAAATTTCAAAGAGTAAAAAAATATTTAAATATAAATATATGTATATTTTATTTATATATCAGAGGTTCCACTCTTGCTGTATTTTCAATTGGTTATCAGATAAAGCTAGTTATTTATAATTCCAAGTTTAGATTTAGTTTCATCAAGGTTTTAAAGTGAACCACTTATCCTTTCTACTATCTCATTTCAGCTTTATGTTTAGTTTATGTTCTCATCTGATATTATTTTGTATTGAAGGTGTTTAATGATCTTTGTATAACTGGAGGCTGTATAGTTGGACATTAATTTTCACTTAGTTTTGCTAGAGCGCTTGGAAAACTGTGTGAGCCTTTCTGGTAGCACAGGACTGGTTTAAATCCTACCTAAAGGACACGGATCTGTTTTGTGTCAGTAGGTAACTTTACATCAGAGGCCACAAAAATCACATGTGGCGTTCCCCAAGGGTCCATCTTAGGGCCTATTTTATTCAATATCTTTATGCTCCCCCATACTCTGATTATAATAAAGAACAGCATAAGTTATCATAACTATGCAGATGACACACAGCTTTACATTAAAATGTCACCATGTGACTATTAACCCATTAAAGTACTGGGTAAATGCATAGAAGAAATTAACACATGGATGCGCCCCAATATTCTTCGGTTGAATTCATTTCAATTCAGTTAATTTATAAAGCACCAACACAAGTCATCTCAAGGCACTTTACAATTTACCAGATCATACAGTCAAATTGATTTAACGTTTTCTAAGGAAAACCAGTTGATTGCATCGTCTCAATGACTTGAAGGCTCACACTAAGCATGCTTGTAGCGAGAGTGGAGAGGAAAAACTCCCTTTTAACAGGAAGAAACCTCCAGCAGAACCAGGCTCAGTGTGAGCGGCCATCTGCTAAGACCGACTGGGCTTCAAGGAGACAGAAGCAGAATAAAAAAAAAAAATTGAAGTAGTAGTCTAGGGAACAAAAAAATTGTATTAAAAAGCTGGAACACAGCTTCAGTTAATACAGCTAGAAACCACTAACCAGGCTCTAAATCTGGGTGTAATGATGGACTCAGACTTGAACCTTTAGAGGCACATAAAGCCAGTGACAAGGTTGACCTTCTGTCACCTAAAGAACATCTTTAGGATTAATGGACGAACTTCTCAGAATGATCTAGAAAAGCCAACTTATGCATTAATCTTTAGTAGAATTGATTACGGCGATGGCATCGTCACAGGTCTGGATAAAAAGTCTACCTGACAGCCTCAGTTGATCCAAAATACTGCTGCCCGCATCCTCACTGAAACTATTAACTCATTTATAAAATCGTTACATTTGCTTCCTGTTGGTCAGAGAATAAGAGTTTAAACTACTTCTGTTAGTCTATCAATCACTGAATGGATAATTTCCAAAATACAGTAAAGACTAATTGTCAGATTGTGTATCAACCACCCAGAGATCACGTCTTCTGTCTCTAATCCACTCCGCAGAACCAGAACCAAACATGGAGAGGCAGGGTTTAGTTCATATGCTCGATTAATCTGGAATAAAATCCTAGTAGGTTCTAAAATTTTATTTGCTTTAAATTGAGATTAAAAACACATTTATTTAGAGTGGCCTTGGACTATCCAATCTAAACATTATTAGTTACGCTTCCAGTCTAACTTATGTTATATTTTCGTACTAATTGCTTTTATTTTATCTTTTTTTAATAATTTTTTTTGTATAATCCTTTCATTTTAATCTGTCATTTTTACTCCCTATCTTCTTTGCCACTGCAATGTACTATTAATTTTTCTTTTTTCCTTTACAGCACATTTAATCGTCTTACCGCTGAAATGTGATATATATAAATAAACTTGCCTTGCCTACTCCAAAAAAAACAGATTTTTATGATATCAGTATCGTAATCTTTTTTCAGCACAGCAGCCCTGGTTAATCAGTACTGGTAAATAATCAGTTCTGACATAAAAACCAAAATAAAGGTTCAGATACCGAGGTGCTGATGAACCACAGTCTGTTTCTTCTTCATCAGAGCGCTGTACCTACAACACAAACTCCAGGCAATATAATGAATGACTAGAATAAAGCACACTATATTTATCCCAGCTGATTAGTCAATATTCTCCTGACATCACCAATACAGATTAGATTCCCTCATTGATTGAGTTCCCTAAAAATAGCACGCAGATATCCAATACAGCTGCAGCTTTGTCACTACGCAGGCTTGCCCTTGAGTGCATCTGTGATGCTGCAGCATCTGCAGGTGCAGCAGCCTGATAAACCAAAACCTTGAAGCTTCCGCCCCTGGGTGAAGGCTTTTAATGAGTCGATAATCCGCCTCACCTCGACATCTCCAGCATCTCCCTCTGGTGATTTTGCGGCCCAGGTCATACATGTTGAACGCCCAGTTGAGTTTCTGCTCAAAGCTGCCGCGGGAGGTGATGGACAGGGCGCGAGATGAACTCGAAATCGATGGTTCCATCTCCGTTTTGTCAAGGTCCCAGCGCATGTTCTGCAAACTTCGACGCGTCGCCATATGGGAAGAACTGCACATGTAAGAAAATAAAAATAAAAAAAGGTGTGCTGTGAGTTAACCATTCAGGATTGGTATGATGTCATTTTTTACGGTGGATAAGAGAGAGGCAGCCCGTTTACGCCAACCTTGACAAAAGTTACTTGAACTCATCCAGATTCAGCCGGCCGCTGGGGCAGTCTTTCAGGGAAGCCTTTTGTACCACTGTTTCAGCTCGTGTTCATTAAACTCCTGTGATTCACAGATCCTCCATCACCTCAGGAGTCAGCTTTGTTGTTTTGCTTTCCCATGGATTCCTCTGGTGAAGAAACAAAATCATTAATGAATTGCAGCTAAAAAAGCTGCACAGAAATATTGTTGATTTTTTAATGTCAGGGATGATCTTAGTCCTAAATTTGTTAAAAGTACATTTCAAGTATAAAAATGTGTTTTCTCAGTTTGTCCCACCACAGAATTGTATTGAAAATTATCCATCCGATTTTAATAAGGAAAAAGGCATAATAAAGATTATAAGTTAGGTCTAGAAAATAATAAAACAAAAAAAAAGGTTAGTATCTCTGCTCTGAGATGCTGTGGCCTATTCTATTTCACTACAACAGTTTTAAAAAAGCCCACGCTTAAATATCAATTTCCATTATGATTTTTAAATGGGGGGGTCAGTGGAAGCTAGACGCGTGTGTGACAGCATTCGCGACCAAGAGATTAGCTGCTGTCTGATTACAGACAAACATTGCTGCAGCTGCTGCATCTGAGTCCTGTGTTTTTTGAGAGGGGAGGGGCTCATTTACTTCATGTTCACTGAAGACAGTAGGGATGCACAATATTGGGATTTTGGCCGATATCCGATATGCCGATATTTTAAAACTCATGTAGCCGATAACCGATATCGATAC
>JAGKQL010000009.1:5297351-5311940 GCA_018398635.1 Cyprinodon brontotheroides | reverse complement strand
GCCCCTTCCCAAAATTACTTCAACGGAAGGTTTCCAGATGGATATGCAGAGCAAATCCATCTGGTGGAAATCAGAGTTACTATGGAGTCAGAATTCAACCAAAATTGCAAATATATAATAGATACTGATACAAGCAGTTTTATTTCAATCACGGGCACTTAAACTTAACCTGACAACAGCCAGATGCATGTCTTGCTCCGCCTAGCTCCACTCACATACATCTGGGACACTACGCTCATTGAGGTGATTTCCACAACATAATTTATGAAAGTGCGGCCCAATCGGGGCGCAGGGCGGGTGTTTCCTGGATGTGGGCGTAGTGGAAGCAGAAGTCTGCTGTTGATACTGAAATGTTGCCGCTTTTATCGCGCCCATTTTCCATAACTGAAGCGACATTGATCATTTACCGGGCATTGCGGCTCATTCCACTGTTAGCTATATCCGCAAGATGTCGGCTGTTCTGTTTTGTGTATTTTTCCTGTATTGCTCTCTCACAGCGTGGCGGGTTAGCAGCTTTTCGGTGTGAGGTGGTTGAAATAGCACATCGATAAAGATGACAGACAAGTGGCTTATCCAATCATATGCAAGGAGTTTTAATAAGGCCCAGCCTTCAGTAAAGGCAATTCCTATGGCGGTGTCCCAGATGTATGTGAGTATAGCTAGGCGGAGCGAGACATGCATCTGGCTGTTGTCAGGTTAACTTAAACTACCATCTGCAAGCATTATGAATGTTCTGTGTATGCAGATTTAATACCACAAGGACCCTGTAGGTACCAGATCTGCTCTGCTCCTCCTGATGACGTCACTCGCACAGGTTTCACAAGAAACCTCCTCCCCACAGCCCCCTCTCTCTTGTGCCTCTTGTTGTTACAGTATGTAAGATTAGGTGTTATGGTTTGACATAAATATTTTCATCTTTACGCAATTGTGTCGGCAATTGTAACTGCTTTATAGTTACAGTAAGAGTAATAATTTTGATTACTCGTCATTAAAAAAAGGTAGCGGCGTTAGTAACGCCGTTACTCCCATCACTGCTTATTTGTTTCAGTTGATTCCAAAAAGAGCTGTATGCTCGAGCTGTAAAAATCTTACAAACACATTTACAAGATGGTATTTTTGAGAAGACTTAATATACAAGCTGGATAAACAGATCTGGAGAGTCTGTAGATTGCATGTTATTATTTAGAGGACTCATCACCACCTTTCATTTGCATCCATTGAACCCCAGGTAAGTTCTTCCCTCAGGTCAGAGGAACATTATCAGCAGCCCCTCAGTCCTCAGGGAGCCTCTCCAAGCAAAGCGCTGTTATCACCTGAATACCAGAGGCTGTAATCTCATGGGACACTTTGCTGATGTGGAGACCTGTAGTCTACCTGCTTCCCATTAGAAGTATTACTCATCTGCCTCACTTAGAAGAGGATGGGGGAACATTTTTTAATAGAAAGTCTTTTTACAGGTTTTGTCATGGGACAACTTTGCCTCAATGAATGAAAATGAACACACTGGCACAGTTAGTTATGTAATACCTTAGCTCCTAAACTGAGAGTGTAGTTAGTCTGCTTACCTGACTTTTTGTATACACACGGAAAGTGAGGAAAAATTGTTTTGTTTTTAGCTTTTATTGTCGTTACACTGTCACATTTACAGAGCAACAAAATGAACTCTCTGCATTCAACCCATCCCCTTGGGGAGCAGTGGGCTGCCATTGTACGGCGCCCAGGGAGCAGTGTTGGGTTAAGGGTCTTTAGCTCAGAGACTGAGAGTGCTAGTTTGTGGTAGTGGGGCTCAAACTCAGAACCTCAGGATTCCAAGCTTTACGCCCTAACCACTAGGCTTGGTTAGGGCGTTCTTGTTTTTCTTTGCTGCTAAAGTGTAGACTGGACTTCACAATCATCAAAAGAATTCAGATTGGAAGTAGATGTAGACAGACATCCACTAGCCATGGACGGAGCATTTAATCGCCTTTCCTGACTCTGCCAGATGGATTTGCTCCACATATCCTCAAAAAAATTCCGTAGAAGTAATTTTGGGAAAGGGCGAAAAATACTGGTTAGCTGATTGGCCTATGTTGGTGATAGACGGGCCAAATAAACCAATCAGATCAACGAAGCATATGACGTTTAACAGAGCGACGACGAAAACACAACCACAAGCCGAATTCTCTTGCGAAACCGGTGGGGAGAAAAGCGGCTCTTTTCCTCTGAGGAGAAAGCCTCCAGAGCAGTGTTTTTGCTCTTCTTTCAGTGAAGAAATACTCTGTAATTCGATAAAACTTGCTCGATAGCCACGGTAGCGCTAGTTTCATCGGCTGAAACGCCATGTTCTTTGGGCTGAGCACCATGCGTAAACTTCCGTTTAGCGTCACCACCTCAACCGCCCTCCCAAAGCCTAGCGCTGATTGGACATTAAGTTTTGGTGAGGCGGCTCCAAATTTTCTTTAGCGGAGAGTCTCCAGACGGATCTGCAGTGAAACCTTGAAAGCTCGCGGGGTCAGGAGAAGTGGTCTCCACAGACTAATAGGCTGTTACTACCTCCAAGTTTTTCTTGACCCTTTCCAGCAGACAATCACAAGCAAACCTTTTCCACTTCCAGTCTTCTGCCTGATATACTTGGAGTTTGAGCTTGGCCTCATGCACAGTGTTCCAGCCGTATCAAGCCATTTAATCTTTTCAAACTATCTTCTGTAAACCTATGAGATGGTAAACCAGCAGTTCCTGAAAAACTCTATGTGACACCAACAACAAAGCCACATTAGCTTGGTTTCCACATTAGCAGCTCCTGTTCAACATATAAGGCGCTGAGTTTCTGCCATATTGTTGGCTCCTTTCGTTTTTTGTGCAGGCATTTGATTAGTTGTACCTGATAAAGTGGGCAGTAATGTGATTAATAAATCCATCCATCCATTTTGTCATGCTTAATAAAAACGCGGGGTCTCCAGGGTGCTGGTGCCTGATCTCCAACTGTCCACGGGCTAAAGGCGGGGTCCATCCTGGACAGGTTGCCCAGTCCATAGGAGGAAAAGCCTGAGAAAAACAACCATTTTTAGCACACACTCACTCTACTCACTTGAATTTAGACTGCCAATTGCCTCCCAGCACAGTCATGTTTGGGACGTGGGAGGAAGCGGTACCGGAGAGCTTGAACTTACGCGCATGCTCAGGGGAGAAGATGCATAACTCGCTGTGCAGAAAGGCTGGGTGCAGGTTTGAACCTGAACTCATTATACTCATAAAGACTCATTAAATCATTATAGAAATAAAACTCAACATGTTAGATTAATTTGGAAGCAGTGGAGTAAATTTTATTAGTTTTCTATAAACTGTTCTTGTTTTATATTTTTATCTTAAAGCCCTATCTTAATACCCTAGAATCATGGTATTTTTTTACACATGAGAATTTCAAACTGGGCTTCATATCTTCTCTACATCTCAGCTTGGCTGGTATGGGAAGCATAGGATATTATTCAGTGCTAGATATTTGTTTTGGCTCCGTTTCAGAAGGTCAGCAGTGTAAATAGTTGCCCTTGTGTGTTTTCAATAGATGATCTCAGACCCGCTTGAACTTCCATTAGTTCCCATTATCTTACATTCACACTTGATGGGATCATGGCTGTTCATTTGCTTTTACAAGAAAAAATAAAACACTTCCTTGGAACTTTTATTCAAACTAGCGGCTGGGCACTTATCGGGCCAGGTTGTTGTTCCCAGGGGTGCCGCCAGCATTGTGAGCGAAACAATGAACTCACAGAGAGTAAACTGTGGGGGATGTGGTATGAGAATCGCTGTAGCATATTTGGAAGAGACACACTCCTGTTTTGGACAGGAAAATAAACAAACCCAGCCATGCCTTAATGCCAACTCTGTGAAGATATTGTTTTTCCTCAATAAGCTTCAGTTCCAACGGCGTTTCCAGACAAACTGATTCTGTAAAACAAAGTAAATGCTGTTAAAAGTGCATAAAAGTTTTTATCCATTTAAAGAAAACTAAATTGCTGACAGTCTAAATGAAAACCTCTAACTTGTGCTTTAATTTATCAACACAGAAAAACCATGAACACAGTGAGGCTTTTTGTACTGAGTAGAGTCAATATAGTATCAATGAATACATTGAAAAAGAAATACCTTTTCTTTTTTATATATAGGAACTGTATAATTTTTCTTTTAAAATATAGAAAAGTTATGGATCTCACACAAGCACATTCTAAGAGGAAGTTTGAGGATACACTGCAAAAATTAAAAGTCAAAACATCTTAAATTAAATGTATTTACCCTTAATTTGAGTAGGTAAATAAGATTAATTGCCAATGGGATGAGGAAATTTAACTCTTAAAATTAGATAATTAGATAATATGCACTTGAAATAAGACAATACATTGTTTTTTTTTCATATTTTAAATGTAAATTGTCTTATTCCATTGGCAAAGTGTCTCACTTACCCCCTAAATTCAAGAAAAAATGCACTTATTTTAAGAAAAAATGGCTTATGCAGATTTCGATTTTTTCCAGTGTAGACTTGCTGCTCTTAGATATCTCTTGGACTAATGACACGGGAAGACAGAGCTCTTTCCGTTACTTCTTCTTTTTAGAATGGATGAATTAGATAAAGTGACTTAAAACAAATAATTTAAAGGAAAAGTTCGCTCATATTCAGAATTCAAACTTCTGAAATTACTTTAAATATGAAATTATTTCATACTGTTCAAGTGTTTTCAAATAAGAGTAATTTTCATGTGAATGTGCTTTACTGGAGGCATCCATGTTTGTCAAAGAACACTACTGCCACCTACTGGTTTGTGACGCCACGGTCGTGCTTGGTATCGCCATGTTGATCAAGTCCCAGTGCTGTATCTGGTGTTTGTCACAATGTGATTTACTCTTTATTTAGAAAATATGGCTGTTTTGCTCATTCTTGTTGGAACAGTGTAGATTAACAATGTGTTTTCTTGCAGTAAAAGTTTGCCAATGGAATGAGTATTTTACTCTTAAAAATAAGATAATTAAATAATATGCACTTGAAATAAGACAATGCAATTTTGTTTCCTTATTTTAAAATGTAAATTGTCTTGTTCCATTGGCAAAATCTCTTTTACCTGCTCAATCCAAGAACAAATGCACTTATTTTAAGAAAAAATAGCTTCTCTAGATTTCTATTTTTTTCCAATGTAAGGTTTTGCCAAAAAAAATCTCAAATAATATCGAACAGATTACAAAAAAGAAAGTTCTGCAGGTTGTGAAATGACTATCAATTAAAAAATGCATTGTTAATGTGCACAGCTGCTGGATTTTGATCCACCGAGCGAAGAATGACGCTGAGAAACAGGACAAAATTGATATTTTTATTTGGCTAGAAATCTAGTAGGAATACATAAAACTGCATTAATTCAAGAAGAGCATCGGCTTTGACCTTTTAACTGCCGTAAGCCCTTGAGAATTCAACCAGTGAAATGGAAGCAGCTACTCTGTTGTGTCAGCTCATATGCTGCTGCTGCTGCTGCTCAGGCGGAAATAGAAAAGTCCTTCAGCCAGTTCAAACTGTCAGGCCGCTCTGTTACTCTGCCAACAGTCTTCTTCATTAGAGTTCAACCACTTAATCTCACTATGGAAGAACGATAAAGACCAATGGACTGAGCCGTCCCGACAAAAAGTCAATATTCCAGCCCTGTGGAAACCAGAAAATATGTTGATATCTCACATCATTTGTCTGACCTGCTCTAATAGCCTGATTTTAAAATAATAAAACAGAGTTTGATGTTTTTTTCAGTTCTGAGTGTATTTTCTTCTAAATCTATTGAGGGAATTTGTGGGAACTTATTTTATATTATTTATTATATTTATATTATTTCACAAACTTACAGCAGAATGAGGTGATGAAGCATGAGTGTGAGAAACAGAGAAAGTAGGAGAGAAAGTTTGGACGTCATCCAGCTGTATGTGTCAGACCTCACAGCTTCGAAAAGCATTAACAGAGTTCCAGATATGCAGAGATGGGAAGTAACGAAGTACAAATACTTCATTACTGTACTCAAGTAGATTTTTCTGATATTTTTACTTTACTTTACTACTTATTTTTATGGCGACTTTTTACTTCTACTCCTTACATTTTACACAAATATCTGTACTTTCTTCTCCTTACATTTTAAAAAATTGTCTCGTTACTTTAGTTTTGAATCATTTCAATGGAGTTACCGTTATTATTTTTCACGTCATCAATACCAAATTCAATCTAATTGATGGGAATCTACGCGTTGCATTTGACGCTAATTACCTACTAAGATGAATCGACAGATTCGGGCGGTATTCATTGGCGGCAAATCATTGCAGCTTGGTGGCGGTGGCGTTAGCATAGTAGCATGGACGACGAGATGATTGAAAATGAACACAACGGAGATCTAGTCCTATTGGCAGACATCCATTTAAAATGTAGGCAACGGCATGAAAAAGTGGTTTCTACTTTTACTTTTATACTTTAAGTAAATTTACAAGCCTGTACTTTGTTACTTTTACTTGAGTAAAGAAGTTTAATCAGTACTTCCACTTTTTACCAGAGTATTTTTTAACACAAGTATCTGTACTTTTTACTTAAGTAATGGAAAGTGAGTACTTTTGCCATCTCTATGTACCGTGTCAGATGAAGGAAAACTACAATTTAACAAGCTCCTCATTTAATGATTTTTAGCTGACATTTGTTTTTACCTTAACAGTGATTTTAACTGACTTTGTTTTACATCAGTAATTAATTCTATTGTTTGAATTGTGTGAATAAAATGTTAAAATCAAATAAGAGCTGTTCCTCTGCCACAGTTTTAGGCTGATATAAACTTTGGTTAAAATACTTACAGTGTATGAAATAATCTGCCTTTTATCTTTGAGATGCGACATTTAGCATGTTTTTATGTTCTGCAGCCCATCAACAAGTCCCAACACGCAGTGAGCGGAGCTCTGAGCGAATCCGGTGCCAGCGGTGTCGAGAAGTATGCAAAGGGGAAGTGGTTCGGGTTCAAGACACTCATTTTCATGTCAAGTGCTTCACCTGTACCGGTAAGGAATGGATCCATCAAAGACAACCGCACTGCAAAGAGATTGATTTTTAACACAGATCAAAATCTAATGTGATTGTGCAACGTATGTGATACAGTGCCCAGGCTTAGAAGCTCATGATTATTACTTTAAAGAGCATTCAGTTCGTTTTTTTTGACATATTATCGTCATGGTAATATGTGAAGTCAGTGTAACAGCATCCTCTCCGTCTCCCGGTGCTGAGTGCTGCTATTAGCCCACAGGAGGGATTGAAACCTATCAGAGAGACCTTGCAGTGTGAGCCAGTTCCTGCTCAGGTAGCTTGTTATTATCCTGGAGAGGATTTACCTTTGCTTGTACACACTGGCTTAATGACACTGATGTAACCGGCTTTAAGTGCTACTATACAAGCTGGCACAGGTAATCCTGGAATAGATACAGCAATGACATAACAAATCATCCCATTACAACAAGACAGTTCTTATCCTTTTGTAATATAAAGCTTATTTAGTCTCCATCGTGCAGCTATATTTAGAGTTTACGGTAATCATAAGGATAATAATAATAATTGAACTTTATTGCTCTCACATTGGAGAAATTTCCCTCTGCTTTTTACCCCTTGGGGAGCAGTGGGCTGCCATAGTGTGGTTCCCAGGGAGCAACACACAAGTTCTATTGCTGATTAAGCCAATATAGATTTTTTTTTAATTGTCAAATAAAAAATATTTAAAATAAAAAAGGCTTTAACCATATGCGATTTGAAAATATTGGTGTAAATAAAACAGAACAAAACTATAACAAAGTGTAAATAATATATTTAAAAAAAAAAAATAAGACATGATGTGTGTCTTGATTTTATGGAAGAGGATTAGGGCCACTGGAGAGAAAAAAAATAAAGTTTACTGATTTAAACATTTTATTTCAGTTTAGTATAGAAAAAGTCAGAATTCTGACTTTTTCTCCAGAATTCTGACTTTTAATTCAGAATCTTGACTTTTAATTTCTGTGAATTCTGACTTTTTATTATCCAGAATTCTGAAAAAAGTCAAAATTCTGTGAAAAAGTCAGAATTCTGATATTAAAGTCAGAATTCTTAGAAAAAGTCAGAATTCTGACTTTTTTTTCTACTACTAAACTGAAATAAAACTCTGCACTGTTCACACTTTGACCACTGCTGCACTTTTTGTATTTTTCTATAACTTGTGCCATTTGAAATATCAATGCAGCGTTCATAAGCTGTATGTACGCAATTTCGTTCTGTATGCACCCTGTGCATACAAAATGACAAATAAAAGAAGTCTACAGAGTCTAAGTCCCTAGAATTTACGTGGTGAAAAAAAAGTCCGTTTGATTCTGAGATTAAGAGAGTCAGGTATTCTGAGATTAAAGTCAGGAAGTTAAAGAGTCAGAATTCTGACATTAAGAAGTCAAAATTCTGAAGAAAAAGTAAAATTCTGACTTTTTTTCGAAATTCTTAGAGTGAAGAAAAAAGAGTCAGAAAATCTGAGAAAAAGTCAGAATTCTGACTTTTTGCGTATGGTAGGAATAATCAGAATTCTTAGAAAAAGTCAGAATTCTGAAAAGAATTCTGAGAAAGTCAATTCTGAGAAAAAGTCAGAATTCTGACTTTTAGTCAGAATTCAGTCAAATTCAAAAAAGTCAAATTCTGAAAATTCAGAATTCTGAGAAAAAAATCAAAATTCTGACTTTTTATTGTCAAAATTCTGACTTAGAAAAAGTCAAGAATTCGCAGAAAAAGGCCAGGACATCAAAAGAGAATTCTGACTTTTTGTGTCGGAAATTCAGTCAGAATTCTTAGAAAAAGATCAGAATTCTGAGATTAAAGTCAAATTCTGATATAAAAAGAGTCAGAATTCTGAGATTAAAGTCAGAATTCTGAGAAAAAATTCAGAATTCTGACTTTTTGGTGTCAAAATTCAGTCAGAATTCTTAGAAAAAGTCAAAATTCTGAGAAAAAAGTCAGAATTCTGACTTACTAAACTGAAATAAAATGTAAAAATCAGTTAACTTTTCTTTTTTTTTTTCCAGTGGCCCTAATCCTCTTCTTTTGTATTGATTTAAACTTTTTCTTTTCTTTTTTTTTCTCGATTTAGCTTTTACTTTTAAAAAGCCAAACAAATGCATTCAGATTGTAAGAGTTGTGAAGATAAATGCATTTTAAAGTTTCTCACTGAAAAATAAAAATGTACTGCATACAATAATTAGGTGTTACTCTATTTATAGCAAAAAAAAAACATTTCCCTTAGTCTGTTACTTTATTTGCATAAAATGCAAAAAAAGTGGCCAGAGCATTTTAGAGTGAAGCTTGTCCTGAGCAGCCCTGTTAACAGAGTTCGACTGTTTATTTCTGTCAGAGATACAGTAGCATCATTGTCCCGCCCCTCATATGTTCTCTGGTTCATGAACTCACGAGGAGCCATTCATTGGAGGCTTGTTGTTTGTTTCCTCCTCCTATGCCAAAGTCACACACAGACATTCAAGCTCTGAGTGACAAGAAGCACATTTGAACTCATGTATGCTGCTGCGCGCTTTCATACATGTGGTTGTGAGGGGTTGCTGTGGTAACCATGTGAAGGGGCACCTGGGCCCTGGTTGGTGGATATTCTCAGCATCTCTAAGGTTCCATTAACCAATGGGACAGGTTCATTTTGTGCCCTGGAGAAAAAAAAAGAGGGAGCAC
This sequence comes from Cyprinodon brontotheroides, assembly GCA_018398635.1. NCBI lineage: Eukaryota > Metazoa > Chordata > Actinopteri > Cyprinodontiformes > Cyprinodontidae > Cyprinodon > Cyprinodon brontotheroides. The sequence continues at coordinate 5,302,222 of JAGKQL010000009.1, read as the reverse complement.
CAAAATGAGCAGAAAAAGGGAAAAGAGGGGGGTTGTATAAACAAGACATTACATCATCAGTGTAGAACTGTAGTAATTGGAGTAATTTGGTTTTTCACATGTATAGCTGTTCTAAAGCAGCGTACTCATCAGCATTCTCCCCTCTCAGGCTCCAGGGGCAATCATCGGCTGCTATTGTGCTGTCAAACCTGCCACATCGTTTCCCATAATATGCCCTCTGGCATGGCTTTTTGCACAGACAGCAGTTTTCTATAGCATCCATTGTTAGGCGTGTTAAAAACCTGTCAAACACAAACAGGCTGCATGTTTCTTTGAACTTCAAAAACTCTGTTTCCTAATATAATAATATTTTTTCTTCACCTTGGATCAGTTCTTTCCAGGTTTTCAAGGTGATTAACTTCATTTCCCAGCTTCTAACTTCTACGATAACTTTGCTGCTGATTCGAAATCCAGGGATGGACTGAGACTGGATTGATGGATTTAATATTGGACCAGATATTATGGGCATGTGGAGGGTGTGATCAGGAGACTAACCACTAAGCGGTCGTTTCGTCTGCGTTACGGGTGCATATTAAACATCATAGAAGCATTTTAAAATGTCCTGGATTTCTGTATAACCAGCTGAGATTAGCTGAGCTGTGTATCAAGCTCCAGGATTTGGATGGCATCCATTTTTAGGAAGAAAAGGGTTCTTTTAGTTGTGGCCGTTTTGTGTTGTGTCCTCGCCGAGTATGTTCTGAACTGAGGAGAGTCTGGACTCTGAAGGAGCGGGGAGCCGCGCTTGAAAATCAGGGTCAGTGGAACAGATCACGTACTGATGACATCACCCTGGCTTTCGGCTAGATCTGGAGCTGCATTTCACCTCCTGTTATTAATAGTCTCTCAGATAATAATAAATTATTACTTTTTCATTTAGTGGGGAATAATAATGTAACTTGTCAGATAAACACAAATAAAATTAACATTTTAATTTTTTGCCGATATCAAACAAAAAAGTGCAACAGAGCCAGTAGTACTTACTACACGCTGGCTGAGAGGCTGCTGCAGAAGAGCTAACGTTAGCCCTGGCTGCTGCAGGATAAACATTGAGCCCTGACCGCTGCAGAAGGGCTAACGTTAGCCTAATACTACAGAGCGGGCCCCTGCACCGTTAGCCTGGCTGCTGCGCAGGCAGACTGGCGTTAGCACTAACTGCTGCAAACGGGCCTAGCGTGCCACTGGCTGCTGCAGGCGGAGCTCCTGTACCCACCAGCTTCTGCAGACGGGCTTACGCTAGCCATGGCTGCCGTTACCCTCGGCGGTCCGCTGGTTGCCGCGGTCCTCTCAACTTTGGAAATTCTTTTTTTTTTTTTTTCGCATTTCATCAGTAAATGAGCCGTATAGTGAAGCTTAAAAGTATAATGTTGTCGCCTTAAATGACCTTAAAACGTACTTTTCTAGAACAACGGCAACAGAAAAGAGAACTTTTAACTTAATCCTCTGAGCTCTGAGAGCGCTAACCTGGAAACTGCCGCCGCAGTGCATGCTGGGACAGCTGTCAGTCTGGAGGACAAACAAGTCTGCTCTGATGCATGCTGGGTAAAGAGGGAGGGGCTGGAACAACATCAGGATACTTTGTCCATTCTCTCTGTCTGCTGTTCTTGTGAATAGCAACCCAGAAGCTAGGGCTGACATCTCGCTATAAAATTTCCCCGGACCGATGCAAAACCTTGGTTGATCGAAAATTCAAAATCTCCGCTTACATGGACACTAAATGAAATGATCCGATCATGGCGTGTGTATACATGTACCAAGCGTTGGATCAGATTAAATCTTTTAAGCATGCGCAGAACTTCCTGCCAAACTTGGCAGTTCTGTCTGGCGTCTGGTTTTTGGGAGTGCCTGACAAGCGATGCGCTCGGAGCGAGCAGAAAGAAAAACGGAGAGAGGGAGGGAAAAGCGCTTTGGCCAGCCGAAATGTCCGAGAAAAAATGTAGAGAATGAGCGATGAACCGGGCGCGGGAGAGCGAAAAGTGGGCTGTGGAGAGAAAAGAGGAAGAGGAATTGATAATTCCACTGCTTCCTGCAGCTTTAAATGAACTTGAGTGTATAAGTCGGCGTGTCCTTAGACTCCTCCCGGCCATGTTGTTCACAACAAGAGCGAAAGCGACCGTGGTTTCCTGTTGTTGGACAAGGCGGAAAAACGTCACTGACGCCGCACACATGCGCAGTGAAGATTATTTTTACTTTTTAGATCCTAATGGATTGTTTTGGCATGGACGCTTCAATCAGAATGGCCGATCGGCAAAACTACACCTCTCTTCGAGGAATTAAATTTATGTCCGACCGGACCGAATCGGATTAGAATCTTCAGTCTGACATGTTTACATGAAACATTTTTGATCTGATCAGGCCTTCAATCCGACATTAGTTGTGTCCATGTAAACGTAGCTAGTACTAGGGCTGAGGCTGAATGATGATTTCTCGAGTGTTAACACCCAGAACGTTAATAAGTACACATTTATGGAAAATTAGCTGTAGCATCGGAAACAGCAGCTGAATCTGAAACTGGTATTCTTCCCACACACATTCTTATCCTGTGAAAATACAAACATTTACGCCACCAATTATTTTATCTCCCTGCAAATTGATTTTATTGTTTCTCAGGTACACTTTTAAAATTCCTCTGTCATGCATTAGTCATAGCAGAAGCCTCTTAGCAATCATGTGCATTTAACCTCATTTGAACCCATTACCCTGCAGCTGATTAGAGCACAGAGCGGTGGCTACACAATCAGCTCAAGAAAGTAAGTCTGGTAGAACAGAAGCCAGCTCAGTGACTGATGCATGGGCTGCAGACAAAGGGAAGGCAGCGGGGGTGTATGTGGATAATGTAGATCCCATAACTCTCCTGACTGTAGCAGCGGACTCTGGAGTACGGACAGTGTGGTGTTGTATTACTAGTGTGCAGGCCGACTTGTGCATAGTGCTCCAATGACATAGTGACCACATTTTACTCAGCCTTCAAAGCATAATTGGCACTCTTGGATTCCAGCAAACCCACTAAGTCCTGTTTTATTGCAATGAACACAAAGCTTACTCACATATAAATCTCAGTGCAAAGGATAAAATAGGTGTTTGTGCTTTTGTTGTGGCTCCATCTTTATTGAAACAAGAAAAACAACACAAATGGAGAAAATAGAAAGAGGCTGAGATGTGAAAAACATAATTTTCGCATAAATAAGAGAGCTGCTCTCTTTTGTTCTTTGTTTTTGTAGCTAAAGAGATTTATTTTACAAAATTTTTTTGGTAGAAAATTATAATTTCTTTCTCTGCAGACTTTCCTTTATGTCTCTCTTTGGGCGTTTGTATTGTGCATAACTTACATTAACCTGTCATAATGTCCTGGTATTGCTCTCTGAAAAAACAAAAACATACGAGTGGCAAAACTACGGGGGAATAAAGAGAAAATAAGGGAGAAACAGACAGAGGCACAGGAGAGAAGAAAACATGGGGGGTTACTGGGAAGGGGAGCTTCCTGTAGCTATAGCAACCACTGGTACACTGGTCCAATCAGCACGGCAAAGTGTCGTTGCTAGGGAGAGATTCCGGCGGAGGGAAAAAGGGAGCCCAGCCGAAAGCAGCTCTTTTCCCTGACAACTCCCTGGGATTCAGCCGAGATGACAGGGATTTTATCTCTGCTTGCATCTCCCAAAGGGTCACGATCCTGAAGGGTTTTTACCTGCAGACGTGTGCGTGTGAATACGCAGGGATGAGGTGGAGGCGCTTCGATGGGGAAGTGTCTGGCTTAGAGAGAAAGTGATTTCCTAACATCAGAGGCAATTACAAAATGGCAATCCCCTGCTGTGTTAAACAAACAAATACATTTCTGCTCCAAATCGCTGAAGCTTAAACATTATTTTCTTTTTTTAAAGACCCAGCTCCAGCGGTGAGGTTATCTGAGTTTGTCTATGATCTCATTCTCTCCTGTTTTCCCCTCAGCTCCCTCCCTTATCAGTCCGATGAAGGTTAAAGGCTGAAGGCCTCCACAGATAGCGTGGTTTGCACATATGAGGGGACACCACAGGGCAACCATCTGTCTCTAGGAATCATTGCAGCCAAATGCATGGGAGAACCCTCCAGTTTTTTATATATATTTTTTTTTATTTATTTATGTAGCGACATGTTAACTTTACATTTCTGCAAATCAACCAATCTGTTGATTTGCAGCCTTGCTGAAATATTTGACATCCCAGATATTTTTTTCATTTCCCAACCTTTATTAATCTGTAAAAAAAAAAGATACAATTCAGCTTTTTGCTACTTATATCATCATTAGTAAAACATGTCCAAGTTTTTTCTTCACATTAAATAGTTTAGAAAAGAGGGACCATACTTGTGAAAATGAAAACAGTTCAAGTTAATTTTAAAATAAATGAAATATTAAGAACGTACACATAATTACTTTCTTCATTATTTTTTCACATATAAATGAAGTAGTTAAGTTCACTTTTTGCAGCTGACACCTGCTCATGTTGATCTATTTATAGAAATGGCCAAAACGCAGTCACATGGTGTTTCATCCACACTCCTTTCAAAATGGGGCTTTAAAATAAAAAATAAAAAATGTCTGAATTATTTTTTTCACAAATACTATTTTGTTTTATAGCTGTGTAAACAAATAAAATGAGATTAAAAATTCCACCTAACATTTGTGACTCTGCGGGAGTAAAGAAACAGCAGGTATTCATTTTTTAGCCCCGCCCCCTAACGGCTAGCCTCGTGAGACCATCCTGATCTCGCAAGCTTTCAAGGTTTCACTCGCTAATCAGTCGGTAGAAGAACATTTGGAGCCGTTCACCAAACGAACGTCCAATCAGCGTTGGCTTTGA
>JAGKQL010000009.1:5261292-5293546 GCA_018398635.1 Cyprinodon brontotheroides | reverse complement strand
GAATTTGGCGTCTACAACATGAAAGCATGGATCCATCCTGCCTTGTATCAACGGTTCAGGCTGGTGGTGGTGGTGTCATGGTGTGGGGAATATTTTCTTGGCACTCTTTGGGTTCCTTGGTACCAATTGAGCATCGCTAAAAACGCTTCACAGCCTACCTGAGTATTGTTGCTGACCATGTCCATCCCTTTATGACCACAATGTACCCAACTTCTGATGGCTACTAGCAGGATAATGCGCCATGTCATAAAGCTGGAATCATCTCTTTGTGACTGGTTTCTTTGAACATGACAATGAGTTCACTGTACCTTCAAATGGCCTCCACAGTCACCACAGATCTCAATCCAATAGAGCATCTTTGGGATGTGGTGGAACGGGAGATTCGCATCATGGATGTGCAGCCGACAAATCTGCGGCAACCGTGTGATGCCATCATGTCAATATGGACCAAAACTCCTTGGAGGAATGCTTCCAGCACCTTTGTTGAATCTGGCGCCACGGCAGAATTGAGGGGCAGCTCTTGAAGGGCAAAGGGGTCCAACCCGCTACTTCAGTGCATGCGGGGTACCTAATAAAGTGGGTCGGTGGAGTGTATATTGGCCTTCTGTCAATATTAATAAACTATTAAAAAATTATTCAACTATAATAAATGTTACACAAGTTTTAATTAAACAAAAACAAAAAACAAATGTTTACTAATAGTCAAACTGAGCATTAAGGATGGGTAGCAAATAAAAGGAGAGGAAATGTAAACATTTAATATGATCTGAAGGTATGGCTGCTGAAGGTTTCCAAACTTTTCCTGCTGGGTTTCCATTTTTTTACAAGAAAGTTATTGCAGCCTGCAATCTCTAACCCTGCTCCAGTTAGATGAAGTACAATCTACTTTAAATCACTAAAACAATCACCTTCAAAACGGCAATTATTGCTATTCTGTTATGTCAAAAGATTTCAACATAACAGAATAAATAAACTTTATAACTGCAAGTCATTTATTTCATTTTTACCATGTCCCCTGCAATCACACCGTGTTACTCATAGTGCTCTATCTCTATCAGCAACTTTACTTAGACATTTCAATCAGATCATACAGTCACATTATTTAAAGAGTTAACAACTGAATGGAGGAAAGACTCCTTTTCTAACAGGAGGAAACCTCAGCAGAGCGAGGCTCAGAGAGCTGCAGTCAAATTAAAACTAACTCAAAAGCACTGATCTATAAATATTTTCTATGTTAGAAAAGTAACGGTTAACTAGCTCCTCTGGTAGCTCTGTGGGAAAGAAGCTGATGAATTCTAAGCCTGTTTTCATGTCAGAAGGGATGAAAGAGAGCAGATATATTAGTCACAGTAAAAGCTGAGCCCTGTCTAGGAGAGAAACGGGACTTAACACTGAAAAAACAGGCTCTGCTCTATCATCTATAATCACTGTTGAGAGAGCAGTTAATATTTTGACAGGTGAGTCTGCATTAAATGTAAAAATGCCACTCTACAGCAGCTGTAGTGGCCTTGAGGGTCCGGCTGTTGACCCCCTGCTAGGGCTATCTGTCAGCCTCTTATCTCCTAGGTCCTTACCCCGACTCACTGACTGTGTTCTGTCTGTGGGAACTTAGGGTCAGACTTTGGTTTTTCTCACTTAGAAGTGAAGAAATTAGCTTTTATAAAATAAAGTTGAACAGAGATGCAACTTTCATGGGAAGACATCTGTCTTCTCCATTTTTTTTGACCTTCATTAAAGGAATAGTACACCCAAAACATGATTAGCCTTCATTTTTCCTACTCACCCCCATGCTGAACAAAACTCTGGAAGTACTTTTTTTGATATCTCAAATGCATCTGGAGAGTCTGGGAGGCTTCTTGTGCAATCTGCTGACATTCAAATAATGGAGGCCTATGTTGACCGGCATTGCAGTGCTGTCCATAAAAAGTGCACAAAAAGCGTGTCAATATTCCTCCATACTGCTTCCTCGTCCAATGTATTCCAAGTATGTCCTGAGTGGGTGGCGCCCAGAATTTACTTGAAACTAAGTCATTTAGAATGTTTTTAGAGCCCATTGGTAGTGTATAGATACTTCCTAATAAGCTAATAAACTCCGCGATTCTCTGGAAGCCGGCAGACCAAAACGGGAAGAAAGTGCGCATTCAGCGCTTGCTCTACCGATACGTGCGCCGTGATAGAAGAAGAAATGTGCTGTTTACCTGTGCAAAGAAAGAAACAACGAAAGAAAAATGTCTGAGGGACTTCAGTAAGTTGAGGAAGAGCATGAGTTCTTGGTCGCAGCTGAATGTGCGCCTGGTTTGGTCTGCCGCTTCCTAAGCGTCAGCATGGGGGCGCCATGCGGAAATCCTATACACTACTGTTTAGGCCTCTAAAACGCTCTAAATGACTCCGCTTCAAAATTATGGACGCTACCCACCTTGTGCAGGCAGGATTACATTGGACGAGTTCTATGGAGGGAAATATTGACACGCTTTTTGTGGATTTTTATGGGTCCTCTGCCTCGGCCATACTGGTGGGCATTAACATGAAATGTCAGCTGCGTTTTAGAAGCCTATAATTAGACTTCCAGATGCATTTGAGATATCAAAAAGTACCCTGTTGTTCAGCATGGGGTGAGTAGCCGAAATGCGCTGATAATCATGTTGTTTTGAAGTGTACTATTCCTTAACTTCAGTCTTTCATATTTACGCTTTTTCTTGTGTTCCAAGAAGTAACCAAACATCTGTTTGTAATATTTTTCCCCAAATCCCTTTTTTTCCCCCTCAAGAAAATCAAATTTGAATTGAATTGAATTTGCTTTAGATTCTTCATCAGGTAGTCAGTAACTCTTTATATTTCCAGATAACATCTCATATCCGGTTCTCCGTAGGTTTTGTTTGGATCCTAAAAGTAAATTATCTAAGTAAATATCTTGACTATCTTATAAGAAAAAATGATGCTGGAACTTGTTCATGTTTCTCTATATTTTTCTGACTGAAATATAAGGCTGTTTACGCTTGAAAATCCTGCAGACAAACAGAGTCTCTCTGAGCTGTTTATAAATAAAGAAGAAAGAACTGTCTGAATTAGGGGTGAAGAAAAAAATCGATTTGAGCTCAAATCGCGTTTCTCACATTTAAAGATTCAGAATCGATTCTCATTTTCTTTAAAAGCAATTTTTTTTTTTGTGGGTGCGGATGTGCCTCATCAGGCACCGTAGTGTTTGGTGAAACCAATGAGCAGCGTGAGCTTTGCACAAGCATGCAGGCGTTAGCCTAGCAGGCTACAGAGTGGCGTCTAGTGTTGTGTGAGCTACTGTGTTTGTTGCCGCTAAAAGTATGGAGGATCTAAGAAAAGAAATTCAACCGCGATTTGCAGAGATTGCAACGATAAAGCCTAAGCCTACCAATGGTATTTATATTACAACAGTTTTATTACCTCCAGTTTAAGTAGCTTGAGTGTAAGCCTCAAAGACATAGTGTTGTATTTGTACAAGTAAAAAAATTCGAGCAATATAAATCCAAGACAACATACCTTTCAGTGTTTACATTATTGCAGTTGGTAAATAAAACATTTACAATTATAAAGTCTTTATAAATGTACTCTTCTTTCATGCCAGCAGACCGGAATAGATCCTATGAATCGTTTTGAATCGTAAATTAATCGTTTCTGAATCGAATCGTTTGGATTTAAAAGAATGGGAAAAAAATCGAATTGTGGGAATCCCACAGATTCACAGCCGTAGTCTGAATTATGATGGATGTTTCCTGCTTTTCCCACTGGGCTGATGTTTAACAGGTTGGTGTAAATAACCTGAATGTTTGATTCCCTTTAGGTCAGGGACAAGGAGCAGTCCATAGAGCAGCTGAAGGAGGACATTAAAAAGGAAGAGAAAAACAGAAAGCATGAGCATAACCTGCAGCTCTGTCAGGTACAAAACCATTGATCCCACTTTATTCAAACTTTCCAAGTCTGTTTATTAATGTTTCAAGAATTTATAACCAAATGATCACGTTGTTCTCAGGGAAGCTTCTGTTCTTTTCTTTTGTCTTCCATACAGTCAAAACTAGCAGAAACAGAGAAAAGGCTGCAGGTCATTAAAAAGCGAGCCGATGGTCTGCGAGAGGAGCAGAAGTCCCTCAGAGAGGATAATCTCACCTTCAAACAGCAAGCAAAGATAACTAACAAAGCTCACAAAGAGCAGGAGGTATGCACTGGAGGCGTCCTCTTTGTATAAATGATTGTCTGAGTTCTTAGTGTTTTATTTATACAAGAATTGTGTTTCCTAGCTTGTTTATTTCCGGGCTCTGAATAAACTTAAACAAACAGAGCGAGAGCAGAACCTTCTGCAGGAGAAAATTAACAAGGCCAGAGCAAGGTGTGCAGACGCTCCATTCTTTTATTTATTAGCTTAGATTCATTCGGTCAGACTACATCCCATGTTTGTTTTTCCATCAGTGAGAGGCTGATCAACAGCAAAGACGCCAAACGTTCCAAACGGCGTGCGACTCTGGGGGACCTGAAAGAGCAGCTGGCTGAGCTTCAGAAGACCTGCTCGCAGCTGAATGAAGACATCAAGAAGAAACAGCAGGCTCTCCTGAAAGGAAAAGAAGAGCAAGACAAGCTGAGGTACAAGAAAACCCTTTGTGATGTCTAACTCATTCCCTGACTGATTAGTAACCTCTGTCACCTCTCCTGTTTAACAGGGTTGAAGCAAAGACGGTGCAGTTTGCTTACGAGTCCAAGATGAAGAGAAAGAACCAGCTCCTCGCCAGTCGATCCAACAAGCTCAAGCGCTTTGGAGATAACGTACCCGATCTGATCGCTGCAATTGATGAAGCATTTGCTGCAGGACGGTTTATCAAGAAACCTGTCGGCCCAATAGGTAAAATAATCCTTTTTGTGCTGTTCTGACTTTATGTTTGACCCTAAACACGCTGCCCCAGTGAGGCATTCTTCCCTTTGTCATGTTGAACCTACAAACTTCCACCTACGTTAGTGAGATTGTGTGTCATAAACTAACATAATGTTTCTGTGGGTTTTTTTTCGGGGGCAAATAAAAAAGTGTGGCGTGTATATGCCCATTTAATCTGATACCTCCTGATATAATCCAGTGCAAACATTTACTAAATGGCCCATCTGGGCAGCTTGGTTTAACAAGCAGCTAAGGAACAAACTGACAGGTCAGGGAGAAAGACGTGGAGACCATTTAAAGCAAAATTAGGATGTTAAATAATAACCCAATTAATCCATTGGTGGAAAATAAACATGTTTAACAGAGGCTATAAGGAGTTTCATTTATACTGATTAAATGAGATGATGAGTGTCCGAGGAATAACACAGCTACCATTTAGCTGCCATCACAACGGTTCAAGGTAAGTTAGTCTGTAAGGATTGGAAGATTGATGGGATGTAATGCAGGAAAAACACCGTCACGTTTGGAGGTCCAGTCCCTCAGATCAAATCATGCTTTAGAAAAGCTCAGACCCGTCAGAATCTTTGGGAAGACAGGAAGATAATTTAGTTTAAGAGCAGAGGTCACGGATTAGTGGACCAGGGTCCGGATCCACCTGCTGGCTAATCTGGACCCAACCTGATTTAAAACATTTATAAATTTATCCAAATGAGCCAATGAGCTGTCAGTCTGAGTTGCTGCTGCTGCTACTTTTAGACACAGCAGGCAAATCTGTGGCAATCATGAACTAGAGAATAGAGACTGTAAAATCTGCCTTCAGCTGACAGAGCGACCCATTTAGAGCAGTAACTATATCAAAATTGTAAAAAAAAAAATATATATAAACATTTTCCATTTAAATAGTTTTTCTCTGTCAGTATGCTCTATCCAGAACTCCTCAAGTTTTTTATTTCACCTGTTTTCATTTTGTAGAAAAACCTCCTTTAAGGAACCTTAAAGAAAAATCGATTATTATTCGATTAATCAAAAAAATTATTGACAAATAGGCCTGTCACGATAACAAATTTTGCAGAAAGATTAATTGTCTCAACAATTATTGCGATAAACGATAATATTGTTTGAAGACCTTTTTACACTGATTTAATGGAAATGACGTAATAATGCATGCATTGTTCCTGCCAAAGATAAACACACTTTATTTTCAACAGAACACTTAATACACTGGAACTGCTTAACAAAATAAAAACGAGAAATAAAAATTAAATGGACTCTCAGTCTCTGTTAACTTAAAATACACTTGAATAAAATCTAAACACAAGATAAAACCACAGTAAAAATAAAAACGTATGTACAAAATATAAGGTTGGTGATACGTATGCTTTCTGGCGAGTTCATCCTGTCTATCAAATGTCTGCAACATATTTCGAAATGTCGGCTTTTCAACAATATTAAATGGAAGCGTCTCTTTAGCAATTAAATGAACTACGCTTTCTGTGAGCGTGCGTTACTTTGCTCCGTCCTTTTTTTATGCTGCCTGTCGATTAATTGCTTTGGTGATGGTGGACTGTCGCAAACTTAAATACGCAGACGAGCCACCGCTTGTACTTTTTGTTTCCAGCTGGAGAAACTTTGCTGGGTGGTTGTGCTTTAGCTGCATGTGTAGGTTGGTTGTATTGCTGCTCTCTGTTGCTACTGTTTTATGACAAATGCGACATACTGGCTCGCATAGGTTCAGCGGTTGGCCTCGGTCATTTGATTTGAATCCGAAATACTCCCACACTGCGGCTGTTGCGTTCGGCTTTGAAACCAGTTCCATTTCGAGCTTTTTCCTCCAACATATGATGTGGGGTTTTTTTTACCTCGCTAACTCCTCTAACTCCTCATGGGGCTCTAAAGCTGCAGAAGCACAAAATGATGATCGATGAGCGATGGTCCACTCTCCTCCCTCTCCTCAAAAATAGTGAAGAGGAGGCCAGTCGATAGCACCTGAGTTAAGCCTTTTCATCCAGCGCCATCAATAGAAGGAGAAAAACACAGTTAGAGACATAATATAGCCCATAAATTAAATGACGTGGATAATTTTTTTTATCGCGGCGATAATTGATTTATTGATTATCGCGACAGGCCTATTGACAGTTAATCGATTTTAAAATAATCGCTAGTTTTGACCCTAAATGTTACAGAAAACTAATTAAGGATTTTAATTCATTTTGCGATGTTTCAAACACAAACATCTCAGAATCTTATGTGACGGGCGGGAACATGACGCCACATAATGGGGAGATGGAAGAAAAATGATTTTTTTTCCCCCCAAATAGGAATCTGAAAAGTGTGGAGCGCATTTATATTCAGAAACTCTTAGTGCAGCGGCCCCAACCTTTTTTGCACCACGGACTGCTTATATGTCAGACAATATTTTCACGGACCGCCCTTTAAAGTCTGGGGGGTAAATACGATCAACTAAAATGATACGACTGGTATGAAATCAAATACAAACAGCATAAAAAATAAAACTACTATTATGTTGAATTAGTTGGAGCCCTGAGCTTGTTTTTTCCGAACAATGTCCCATTTAGGGCGCATCGAGACAAATTTAATTACAATAAAGTGTGCTCCTGATGTCCAGTCTGCTCCATAGCTTTGCTTTGGTCGCTGTAACCGCAGAAAATCCTGCTTCACAAAGACAGAATGTTATCGATAGGATGAGTCTTAACCTGTGTCAAGAGGCACAGAGGCACCCACTGATGGAATTGGGAGAGAATACCTCAATTTTTTGTATATTTTTCAAAATAAAAACATCACTCAGACTCTGATTGTTGATAAATTATATATATATTTTTTATTTTTTATTTTTTTTCTGTTTGACGACCCGGTACCAAATGACCAACGGACCGGTACCGGTCGGAGGCCTGGTGGTTACACTGCAAAAAATGTAAATCTAAATAAGTAATTTTTTCTTAAAATAAGTGCATTTTATCCTGATTTGAGGAGATAAATGAGACACTATGCGCCACGGAACAAGACAATTCTTACATTTGAAATAAGAAAATCAATTGCATTGTCTTATTTCAAGTAAATTATCTAATTAACTTATTTTAAGTAAAAAATACTCATCCCATTGGCAAACTATCTTATTTACCCGTTTCTAAATCTAAGGGTAAATACACTTGATTTTAAGAAATTTTTACTTCTTTAATTTTATATTTTTTTGCAGTGTGGGGAACTCCTGTCTTAGTGAATAATAAGTCTGTACAGTTCACTATAGTTTACTACTACGAGCATTTCAGTGATTTTTCTACCAGTCAGGGTTAACTGTTTATTTTTTTAAGATCATCAGCTTAAGCTAAATATGATTGAACCGTGTGATCATTAAAGATTCATATTATTCAGGTCTGGACTTTGATTTATACATTCTAACGGATGAAGATGCTTTGTTTTAAAAGTGTTAAAGCTCATTGTCGTTCCAGCAGATGAACCTATAACCCAGATTCAGAGTTTTCCTCCAATATTGCCCAGTTTTTGGCTCCAAAAAGTTCCCATCAACTCTGACCCACTTCTATGTCCCCGTTTAAGATAAAGTTGCCACTCCTGTGGTGTTTTCCCTGGTCTTCACAATGCTGAGACTGCATGTTACACAGATGCATTTCATTACCAGTTGCTTAGCTTCTAAAAGCAATTGATAACAGTGAAGTTAAGGGTTCTCAATACTGATGCACACCACATTTAGCAGTCTTAGTAATTGAAAATATGTATATATAATATAAACCCTTGCATTATTTTCACTATTAGATTACATAGTGTTGGTCTGTGGCATAAATAATACTCATATGAAAGATGCATCTAAGTCTGTGGCTTTGTAAAATAATCCTAATCCCTTTTTTAACATTTCTTCACATCAGTGCTAACTTGAGTCTGTATTTGGATGCAGGGGCGTGCATCAGCATGAAGGACCCCTCTCTGGCTGTGGCTGTGGAGTGCTGTCTGCGGAGCTTTATGAAGGCCTTCTGCTGTGACAACTACAAAGACGAGTCGGTCCTGCAGGGGCTGATGTCTCGCTTTTACCCTAAAGGCAACAGACCACAGATCATTGTGAGCTCCTTCTCTGATAAACTCTACAACGTTCACGGACGGTAGGATATTGATTTCGTTTTTGAGGTTTGTATTTGTTTAATGCAGCCTGTTTGATTATAATGTTCTTTTCTAATATTTACAGAAAGGCATGTCATCCAGATTACCAAACCGTGTTGGACACGATCACAGCAACAACTCCGGTCATCTTAAACTCCCTGGTTGATATGAGGGGGATAGAAACCATTCTCATAATCAAAGTTAGCATCTTTCTGAATCCCTTTTTTAATTCAGTGTCTCTGGGTTTTTTTTGTTTCTCCACCTTCTGCTTTATAATACGTGTTGATGTGTGCTTTCAGGAAAAAGACAAGGCGAGGAAGATCATGCAGAGAGGGCGGCCTCCAAAAAACTGCCGTGAAGCCTTCACAGCAGAGGGAGATCAGGTGTTCCCAAACCGCTACTATACCTCTGAATTCAGCATGGCCAAATACCTCAGCGGGGATATCGAGACCGAAATACAGTGAGTGCTGTGAGCTGTATTCATTCCAGAGGGCATCCATAGGGTACTTTTTATTCCTCCAGATCTTAATATACTGGAACCATTTATTCACCTTAGCTGTTTATTTGTTTTCAGTGTTGGGTTTCAAACTGTTCTCTGGCTCAGAGCGACTCCTCCTTCAGGAGATCTGCTGCAATCTGAGGACACAGACCTCTGCAGAAGAGTCTAGCATGATTTAACCCTTTATAGAGCGCTCAGTGAAATACTTTGAAATTCTAAATGTCAAGTCAAGTGTTATTGGAGGGCAGGGCAAGACCTTATTAGTTATAAAAAATATATATATATTTTAATGGCAAAAATCAAAGCTAATGTAAGGTTACTATAATGCGTAATTTACCCTAAATATGACTAAAAAATAAGAAAAGAAATTATAAATACAATTTTTTTATAAATGTACAAAAAAGGAGTAAATACACAAATAAAGTCTTAAATAAATGGAGAAATATGAGAAACAAACCAAATGATCACTTTTCCTGACAAAACACAGATATGAATTTATGTTTTATTAATGTATATACATGTGTTTATTAATATTTATATTAAATGATGTATTAATTTAGACATATTTATATACATTTATTTGTTTTTCATATTTATTTTTGGTTTGGACTGCAGACTCTGCAGACGTTTATTGAAAAGTGATGTTTAAATCAAAATTAGCAGAGATGCTAACTTGAACGATTGTAAGGGAACCAAACTTAAATAAGGACAAAAGATGTTAAAAAAAATGTCATTTAATAGTGTCAAAAATATTTCACCAAGGCTCAAAAGCAATACAAAATAGCTTAAATAATAAATAATCTGGATTTTGGGCCCAAATTAGCTGAGGTCAACTGAACAGGAACTAACTGATAAAGAGCAGAGGCTGCTTTAATAGGGGTGGAATAAGCTAAACTCGCTACATGAGGGAGGCACAATATAACAGAGAAGCAATAAGTAAATAAACAATCCATACAAAACTAAAACATAATTAAAAATAACTCTTTAACTTAGCACAATTAATTGAATATTAAGTTGATAATAACTCAAGTAAACTTCCCCCCTCAGTTCTTGTAAATTGGTTTGTTCCTGACTGCTTCCTCCTCCAGCTGATCTGCATCTGCAGAACTATGAAACTATTCAAACTTTGTGGTGGAGGTAGAAGGATCCACCACAACGATAAAGGGTTAAAACAAACATGAAACGAGTCTAGTGAATGAATTACTGTAGATTGTTTAGAAGCCATGTTCTGCTTCTTCAGGTGTGGATATGTGTTGGTAAAAAAAGTTTTTAATTATCAGTGTGACTCCCGGAAGAAAGAAAAGGGGAAAAAAAAGACGGCTAAATATAAAAGGTTTATATTTAGCCGTCTGAAGACATAATTTATGAACATTTCATAACCGTTAAGCTCCAGAAGTTAATTAAAGCAGACTTTAATTCAGAGGATGTTGGTCATAATCCAAAATCATTTATGTTTAAAGTCTGTCAGATGAGTCTCGTAGGAGGAAATCTTATTTCATTGCAGTGACTTTTAACTATTTCCTCATTTTGAAAGCTATCCTCGCATTTTTGCATAATTTTACCCTGAGTAATTTCATTTCCCTGAATCCACACTTTTTTGAATCATAGATTTTGGGATCTTATTTATCAAGGATTGTGTGCAATCTATAGTAAAAGAGGTCACATGGCCAAAATCCCGAAATGGCGAACAGAAAAGATATTTAAGATTTATTAAACCAGGCGCACGCACAAAACCAGGCTAATTTTCAGCTCTACCCGCCCATATTTAACAGTATGAGGTGTATTCAAATAAGCCAGCTGATCGATGTTTTTTATGGTTACCATGGCAACCATAGCAAAGAGAGCAAAAACAAAAAAAAAGCTTAAAGTAGAGGCCTTACAAATACAAAAAGTTTTATCAAGTGTAAGAGAGTCAGATGTGTGGACTGATCCTAATAACAATAATAGACACGCAGTATTGTTCATTGCACTAGCTGTTTATATCAGCGATATGGATCAATTTACTGAATAATTCTGTTCAGAAAAGTGGCTTCAGTCACAGAGTTAATTAATTGCTGATTATGTTTAACACATGTGAGGGAATTTGAGCTCATAAGAGCCGGTTTCCAGAAACCCCAGAGTGGTTAACAGCTTTAGTTGGAGAAAAAGACCCAAAAAATGGCATAAGATTTAATATGTGCAAGAAAGGGTAGTTTTTCAGATGTTTAATAAAATGCCTTTGGCTTCAGGCCACGTCCATTGTTCACCGCTATTAAATATATTACTTATATATTCCTTTAATTTTATAAATATATATTAAATACTACCATAGACTGCTGGCTATCCAAATGTAATTGCATCCTCCCCTTTTTTTAAAAGCTGGAGCTATGTGCACCGACCTTCTTTTGTTTAACAAGCTTCATATTAAATCGCATTAAATGTCTGAATTATTCTGCAATCTAGCTTCAATTCTCCACCTCACCGTCCGCTTCACCTTTTTCCTCTTTAAATGCACATAAATCACTCTGTATGGGTGCATCATGGGGGGTCGCAAGTTTGTTCTGGATCGCAACCTTTAGGTGGAAAGTGGAATGCTTACATTTTTTTAAATGTTTATTCCCCATATTGTTGGCAGGATATGGGTTTGTCCTTCAGTCTTTGCTTGTGTGGCATTGTAGTTTCTTAGTATGGCTACCTGCTGAACTGAAGGCATCAAGCTTCACAGACACAGCTGCACTTGTGCCCATGGTGGAAATGCGCTTAAAGCCACACAGGAGGGAAGAGAGAGTTACTGTGACCACACAGATCTCAGCATGCTGATTATAAAAAAAGCTGATTCCAAATTAGGCAAATTGTAGTTTCCACATCCTGATTCTATAGTCAACAGGAACATGTTATGGGTAGGAAATGACACATTCAGATAGACCCCAAGTAAGCACTTTCTACACAACAGTTAAATCCTGTGACAGTGAAAGTTTAGCTTTCAAAGTCATGAAAACAGCAAACCCCTGGAGGGAAACATGTACATGCTTGTGGTTGGTGCAGAGGAAATTAAAACAAAATTGCCTTGAAAAATCTGATTATGAGACGAATGTTTGGTTCTCTGATGTCAGATTCAATCTAGAGGGGTAAATATCTGCTTGTCTTTACAAGTTACTGCATGACTTCTCAGTCTGCTGGTCCAAAGGGGTCTGCTGGCAGATTCCAAAACTCAGAAGGAGATGGTTTAATTTTGCAATATGACAGGATTTGATGCTTGAATATATAGGACTAGTGCCTCTAGTGGCTAAATATGCTGCTTCGATTTGTCTGTGAATAACTCCTTATAAGGGCTATAAAAGGAGCATTACTCTCTCGCTCCATCATGGTGGCAATGATAAAAGTCAGGACTTCCTTTAAAGCTAAAGTGTGTAACTTTTAGCGACATCTAGCGGTCAGACTGCAGACTGCAGCAACATGAACATCTCCCCCACCAGCTTCTCCCCAACAGTGCCGTATGCGTTACGGGACAAAAATGTCTTCCAACTAGGGTTGGGAATTGAAAAGATTTTCACGATTCCAATTCCTTTTCGATTCTATGAAACGATTCGATTCTTTATCGATTCTTTTTTCGATTCCAATTTGGGGAAAAAGGAGAACAAACAGTTTGATTATCAGCATCAACTTTGTTTACTTAACTATTGCACAATCTTACAAACTCAACAAGATCAAGATGTCCACAGGAAATGTGAAACTGGAGTAACATCTGTGTTTTAAATGAAAATGAATACAAGAACAAACTTAATAGGAGAAGTTAGGTTTTACACTTTAAGCCCATTTTCTGAAGTGTCCAGGATGAAATCGAATGATCGACACCAAAAGTTTGACAATTGCTCCTGTCTCTGCTATTTGGCTCATTTAGAATCCCCCTGGCTGCTTTAGAATGGCTTGCATAGAGAGCATGTCCGATAATGTCCTTAAAACAACCTTAAGCGTTCTTTTTAAAATATGCTACTCACCGGGTGGTCAAGCTGTTCAATGGCGTTCCAAAAAAGTTTCGTGAAGAAAACGTTCCTGTAGTGTTTTATTTAGCATTTTATCGAGGTGCTAGCGTCTCTGTTAAACACTTTAAAAACTCTGAAAATGGAATACGAAAGGTGGATTCTTGATTCTCGGCGTCGGAGTACACAGAGTGAAATAGAAAAGAAAAAACTGTGTAAACAGGCCCCATTTCCGTTTCGGTGGCAGCGGAATATTGACTATTCCTACAGAACTCAATGGGATTACAAATGCTAAATAAAACACTACAGGAACGTTTTTCTTCACGAAACTTTTTTTTGGAAGCGTCATTGAAACAAGCGCTAGCGACCGGGTGAGTAGCATATTTTAAAAAAAGAACGTTTAAGGTTGTTTTAAGGACATTATCGGACATACTCTATGCAAGCCATTCTAAAGCAGCCAGGGGATTCTGCATGAGCCAAAAGCAGAGACAGGAGCAATTGTCAAACTTTTGGTGTCGATCATTCGATTTCATCCTGGACACTACAGAAAATGGGCTAAAAAGTGTTAAAAACCGGAGTTCTCCTTTAATAACCAACAATGTCTAATCACAAATGATGGGATAATAACCTATTTTTAAATAACAAAAATACTAATTATAAAACAGTAGTAGGGAAAATTAACAGTTATTTTGCAGAAAGATGAGCATATCTGCTTTTTCTGGAAGGATCCGGGATCTTTCAGCGCTTATGGTGTCTCCAGCCGTGGAGAACACCCTCTCAGATGGGGTGGAGGAAGCCTGCACACAGAGGTAGTTTTCAGCCAGTCCAGATAGCAAGGGCAGCGTATCTTTGCTTGTTCCACCACCACAGTGTGGCGCTATCCCTGCAGGGGATGGAGGGCAAGCTTTTATAGAGCTGGATTTCCTGATCTACCCTCTGGGCTAAGGAAAGGCGGGGCTTTGATTCACAAAGTGACCGCAGCTCGTTGTCTTCCTCCTCGAATAGTTCTTCCAACTTGCGTAACTAGCGTAACTTGCGTAACTTACGTAAAAAACGTGGCGTAAGTGGAGTGCTCCCCAGAGCCGGGCTCCTAGGCTCTGGTGCTGCGGAATCGAAAAAAGAATCATTCAGCGAGCTGACAAACGATGCCATGGAATCGGAAAAATACGGAACCGGTTCTGAACAGGAACCGGTTTTTGATTCCATCCCTACTTCCACAACGTCCGCATCACCTACCTTCTCAAGTGATGAGGTTTGTTTACATAGATAATTTTACAGATAGTATTTCATTAGTCTGTGTAGGGTATAGATTTCATGTAGACTTAAGATAATAAATATACCCGTTATTTTTTCTACATCGTTGTGCCGTTTTGGCGATCTCCATGTCGCTAGTTTGTTGGCTCTCATGCTGCGTGGCGCCAAGATGTCTGCCTCCATGGCTGCGAGAGACCGCTCCTATGTAATTATAAATAACGAATTCTAAGGCAACGCAAAATATTAAGGTTAAGAGGCTGAGCTCGTAGATGATGATAAATAACATAGTTATGTATAATATATTACATTTCTGACTGTATATCCCTTAATAATATTACACACTGTAGCTTTAAATGAATATGACCTACAGGCAGTGTTGGGAAAGTTCTCTTTCTACGTGAACTAGTTCAAAGTTCAGTTCACACATTTTAAAATGAACTAGTTCAGTTCATAGTTCATAATTTAAAATTTTGAACTAAGTTCACAGTTCCAAAAAATGAACTAGTTCATAGTTCTTTTTCATATATTGCTCAATTACACCATAGCCTACTGTAGAACCACAGACAGCAATTATTTTTTATCAGTTGTAACACTGAAACTGTGCGTCAGATTTCATCTTTATATCCAGTTTTGAATCCTTATCCAACCAGGGTTTACATTAGCATTGAGGGGACAGGATTTCCCCATTGTTGCTTTAGCAGCTTTGTTGCTGTCCATTCACTTCACACTAGTAGCAGCTGCAGCTTTCACCCCTACAGAATATTCTCAAAAACATCAGGAAAAATGTGCTGCTTGAATGGTCTTTTTATGAGGAATTATTAAAAGAAAAATAGGAAAGTAGTCATTAAAAGGTGCAAATGTTTTTTTAATTTTAATATTTTTTTCCATTTGAGATTCCATTTCAGTACATATGCCGTTTCAGATTTGCTTTGGATGTTACTGAAGTGTGGATTTTTTTACTGAAAGCCGGCGGGCAAAGTTTGCAGAGAAATGTAAGATTGTTGCCATCATCCTCACCCCGACCACCTGGTCATAAAACAGTTTTAAGTGATCATACTGCTGCTTTGTCGCCTCCATGCTGCTGTGGCTTCCGCGCTGCATTTTGTTTTGATGGCGCACGCGGCTGTAGGCTACAACGCTGGTAGCTGGTGTTGCCAGATTGGGTGTTTTCCGCTACATATTAAGGCCTGTTTACGGTGTGATTTAGCGGGGTTTTTAGCCTGGAGGGCTCTATAGAAATCTGGCAACCTATTGAGCGGGAGCTGAACTGAGAGAGCGTGCGTTCACAGACACCAGGATGAGCGAGTTCACAATAGCGTTCATCAGGCAGTAGTGCAGTACGTTCAGTTCACGTTATGTCCAAAATATGAGCGAGTTCATGAACTTACTTTAAATGGACGGCTTCAGGCACAACACTGTCTATAGGTTTAAATGTTTCTAAATGTCCTCAGCCTCCCATCAGGACTGCTTTCAGGGAACATTTCCAAAGTGATGCAGTGCCGTAGTTCTTCAAATGGTTCGTTAGGCAAAAAAAAAAACCAAACAAACCCCAAAAACAATTACAGAACACACTTTGAGAGGGGGAAATCTAATCTGCATCTGCTGCCAGTTTTGAACAATTTTTTGTTGTTTTGTTTTTTGACAGATTGAGCCAAGCAATTTTTTTTTCTCTCTACAAATATTTGAATAAAAAAAAAATAACTTAATTACTGTAGGAGGTTTGGATATAACTGGAAAATTTGAGCTCTCAGCTGAGCTTCATTAAAGTATAAACCCTTAAATGGCTTTTATAGCTGTGGTGTTACTATAGACCTGGTTTAAAATTTGTCTATAATTCTTCAATATTTTATTAAAAATCTGCGCCTAGTTGGGACACAAAACAATGTTGATGTTATAACCAGCTGGTCAAATCTACCTTCATTTTCGTGATGTTCAAGAGCAATCAGGGAACCAGCAATGTCCAAGCCTGTAATGGATAGATAGGCTGTCACTGGGAACCAGCAGCACTGCCTGTAGTGAAGCAAGGTTAACGCTACCTCAGGCCTGGAGAGAGATGATCATGAAGGAAAAGGACAAACTTTAGATTTTTTATTGTCATCTGAAATCAACAGATAAATGGTTGAAAATTTGATGCACTCAATAGAAACAATTTTACCAAATCCACATTAAAAATGCTTTAGGACCTTTTGAGATTAAAGATATTTTGTGGGATTTTCATGAATTATTTAAAACACTTAAAAAAAATGCACAGTTACAACCCTGTACCTTCTCCTGAGAGGGAACGCCTATTAAACCTGTGTGAGAGCGTTGCACGAGCCCATTTCTCCTAGTGCGCGGTCTGTTTAAAAGTTGCTGTTCTCATAGCTCACACAAGCTTACTGTGCACGAATGTCACCCAAACTCCTAAATCCTTCAATCGTTTTAGAGAGCGGGGAATATATATTGGACTTTATAACGAACTCTGTTAACTGAGCGCTCAGACAGATGATCACTGCTTTTTGATTCCCGTTGGTCACATAACTCCTCCTCCACCGCGTGGGGCCTACGTCACCTTTGTTGTGCTGGTGAAGATTCTCAGTCATCCAGGTCATAGTCATTCTGAAAAAGTTTAAAAACAATCCACTGGACTTTGTTTCCAAGGTTTGAAGACGTTTCGCTTCCCATCCAGGAAGCTTTCTCGATTCAAAATGTCTAGATTCTCATTGAGTTTGATTTTGCTCTCTCATATAAAGCCTTGTTGGATGTTCAAATGGTAGAATCTCAAAAATCACGGATGGGGGAAGAGCGTTTATTTTGACAGATCAAACTGACATGCTGTCCTCAGTACAACGTATCACATCTCATCAGACAATCTCAGCTCATTACCAACTTCTCATTCCATCTCAGGCTGTTTTATAGTCTCAATATCGCACTGTGTGGATGCACATGCACGACGGAATATTGTGTCATCATCTCACTGGAATTCCCGTGTGCTGGTCAAAACCAAAGGTTGCTTTGACACTGAAAGAATGTTTATACAGACGTTCTCTGTTTACGCCTAACCTCCTTATATATTATCTAATTACGTACAAATCAGCCCTTAGAGACCTTGTTGTTACCAAGACTCATACTTGACCTTCAGCTTTGTTGCTAAGTAAGTATAAGGCCATGAAGGAGGCTATATAAGGCATGAAACTGCTTCATTAGCCTCAAACTCAATGCGAATCCAGACATTTTGAATTGAGAAAGCTTCCTGGAAACGTCTTCAAACCTTGGAAACAAAAAGAGTCCAGTGGATTGTTTTAAACTTTTTTCAGAATGTCCTCTTTGTTATTACCGTATTTTCCGCGACTATAAGGCGCACTTAAGCGTCTTTTTTTTTTTCCTCAAAATGTGCGGTGCGCCCTATGGTGCGGTGCGCCCTATGGTGCTGCGCCCTATGTGTGTTGTAACTGCGACTTTTGAGACCACCTCATTGAGGAGATGATGAAAAGAGTGGCTGAATGTAAGGAGACCAGGTGTTTTTTTTCACCCCTCACCATCGCTGTTAATATGTAACTCCATGCGTGCCCATCTCACAGCTGATGTGAAAAACATGGGGAAACAAATTAACGCTGTGCTTTTCGCTGTTCAACCGCTCGACATCGGTGTGAACCGGACCCAGCAGGTGCAGCAGAAGCAGCGAAGTTTACATGCAAAGTCAATGGTTGGCGCGCGCATATAGGTGCAACAAAAGGTCCTGCAGCGGCGTTTTGGTGCAGCAGCACGTCGGGAGCGTTTAAGCATCTGGCCAGCACCGCCAACAGCGCTGCTGCTGCTCGACATGGAAAAATTTAAGTTTTGCTGCTGGGCGCGCCGCATCAACCAATCAGAGAAGCTGATCTGGGAGCTGACAGCGAGACAGTACAGCGCTCTGATGACATATGATATTAACGCAAATGAAAAGGCTGGATCGATGAGGAGATGATGAAAGGCAGGTGTATCTGAGAAGACTAGGTGGTTTTTCCACGCATCACCATCGCTGGCGTGCCCATCTCACAGCCGATGTGAAAAAAAGATGAATCAAATGAGCGCTGTGCTCGCCCGTTATCCCGGGGTCTGACAAAGGAACTTCAACCGCTTCGACATCGATTGTGGCGGCCGTTCACAGTAAGGCTGCGAGCGGCGTGGGGAGGCGATGGATGACCGGCGGAGACCACAGTTTCAGGATAAATGAAGGCAGCGCCGGGCAAGTTACGCCACCGTTTGCGGATGCTGGCTCTGTTGTTCAAGCTTTCGCAAAAGCCGGCATTATTTCTGAGGAGCTGCGCTGCACGGAAAGTGACTGACAGCGAAGAGAAGGGGAAACTGGCATGTCTGATTTGAGCGCAGCTGTTTAATTCAGAAACAGAGGATGATGACTTTGATGGGTTTGATTAATACTTTGTAATAAATAGATGAATAAAGCACAATCATACTCAGGTTTGCTCCCGCTGTATTTTTCTCCCTGAAAACTTAATTCAACAGCATCCTCTGAGCCGCGTCTCCTCCTCTTCACCGCGGTGGCTGGCAGGTGTTTTTTCATCTAAATAATCTAAATCTTGCAGCTATATTTGCTGTGATCAGTGGGAATAAAGTAGTTTTAATATGTTTTTAAGTGAGAAAGTCCACCTGAAAACTTCATAATTGCAGTCAGTTCATCCAGATTATCTATTTCTGTCGGGGGCCGACCCCCACATACCAGCGGTGCACCGACAGCAGAAATCTCTTCATCAGCAGCCTGTAGGCTGGGCAGCCTGGGGTTCACGCGGCTGCTGGCAGGTGTTTTCATCTAAATAATTTTAGCTGCAGGCACCAGGATACCGGCAATACAAAGCGAACATATTCCGGCAGCGGGTTTCAGGATTTTAAGTTAATTTAGGAGTGATCACAGCGCTGTGTCATCTGCGATATGTCTGTCTCAGCTGCCAGGTTTGATTAATACTTTGTAATAAATACATGAATAAAGCACAGTCATACTCAGTTTTGCCCTCGCTGTATTTTTGTAAATACGCAGTAGAGGTATTTTTAAAGGTAGTAGAGGACATGCACCTGTATATAAAAAACGCGCCTCTATAGTCCTGTGCGCCTTATGTGTGTGTTAAATACAGAAATGGCACACATAACTGAGAGTGCCTTTTTAGTCCGGGTGTGCCTTATGGTCGTGGAAAAATACGGTAGTCGCCGCTTATCAGGTAGCGACAGCCTATGGTGACAGCGGGCGCTGTGACTGCAAATCCCATAATGCTTTGCCAGGAGAGCTCTCCTCGCACAAAGCATTCTGGGATATATCTGCCTCTTCTGAGGCCTCTTCTTTTTCTCTTTATGACCTTCAGCCATTTTAAAAGAACCGCGGTGAGAAAGGGAGAGCTTCAATGAGATCATCACAGATATACGCCTGAAAGTGCGCATTTGCAGGAAAATATAGCTAATGGGACTGAGCACGTAGGGACGGCCCATACGTAAACATATCACCAGAATGATTGACAATTAGGAGGACCACTTATTGAGAAGATCCACCCTGAAATAAAAGATCGTCCTACATACCTTTAACCTATTATGTTATCACTCCTGTGTGGAGATTAAAAAGATCCTCGTTGTGTGACAGGTTGCTGGAGTCTGAAGTGGAGAATCTTAAAGCTCAGCTGTCCAGGTTTCAGCTTCAGGTGAAATCTGTCACAGAGGACATAGAAAGCATGGAGAGCAACCTGAACAACACCATCAAAACGCTGAAGAAGACTCAGGTCTGTGTGAAGCAAACTGACATGCTGTCCTCAGTATCAACCTGTTGATCTAGTTTTACTTTGAAATAATTACCATGTTTTTGTTTTCATTCTTTCCTTCTCATCCTTTTTTTATCCGTTTTCTGCTTCGACTGGAATGGCAGGCCTCTATGAATCAGGTTAAAGCGTCGATAAGTGAGCTGGAGACCGCTAGTGAGGAGCAAAGTGATGACCTCACCTCATTGGTAATATTAACACTTTAACAGCCAGACATGATCCTCTTGTTTAGTGTCATATCAGAACCTTACATCCTACCACAGGAGGAAGTTGCCCAGGAGAACCAGCAGAAAGTAGAGCTGGAAAAACAGGCTGTTCAGGAAGCAAAGGCAGAATTGGACAAGCAAAGAAAATCGTCTGAAGAGGCAGACTCCAAGTACTCCTCTGTAAGAGATAAAATCGATCAGCTGGTAGAGGAAATAGAGCCACTCAAGGTAAATAAAATAGTAAAAATAATATTTAAATGCTTTTCCTTGCTACATTCTCTTCTGCTCTTTAGTTGATATAATTTGGATCTTTGTAACATGGAATATTTAAAATCGAGATTCTTTTGACAGTAAATGAGATAATTTTTGTTTTGCTGTCCAGGACGAGCAGCTGAAACTGGAGACGGAGTGTGTGAAGCATGAGCGCAACTTTAAACTGTTAGAAAAACAACTGAAGACTCACAGGGACAACATCCAGGCCATGAAAGGCATGCTGCTGGAAAGAGAGGAAGAGTTACAGGTGAGCAGAACTCTGCTGGTTCGATCCAACATCACATTCCGATATTCGTTAGTTTTTTTATTTCTACAATGGCCTCAATAGCGCCGAGTCAGGACAGGTAACATGTTCACCTGTGAAGAGCAGAACCTTTACCAGAGACGACTTGATGTGTTGACAGGAAAACATAGAGAAAGCCAAACAGATCAGCCCTGAGCGGCAGCCAGTCACATGCAGCACCAAGAGCATCGACGCAGAAATCACACGGCTGAAGAAGAAGCTGAAGGTGTACGAGAGCAACCATGGCGAACAGGAGCAGGTGATCAGGTGAGACGGAGCGGCTCTCAGTTAGATAAGAACGTCCAGCGGGGAGGGAAGTGGATTGTTCTTTTTGGAGGGATTGAAAGGGTGGTTTTTGTATGTGGTTTTCGTTTAGCTTCGTTTTAGGTTATGGTGAAAAAAACAAATTATCACAAGCTTGTAGAATATTTAGGCCCTTATGTACTCTCTTTATCCACAAAAGCATTCAAAACCTCAGCTGTATAAAAATAGTCAAAAAGTCACCATAAACGCTGCCTTATAGCTGCTGCATGCATGTATCTACTAATGTCTCAAAGGCAGCACCTAAAGGGTATAATTGGAAACTTGTAAGGAGGAGGTAACTCACCCAGAGAATCACTATTAATACTCCTACACAAATGCAATTACATGGGCGGACAATAAAGCTAGAGTAAAGTGGTGCAAAAAAGACCTACAACTATGGCTCTAGCTTTTAAAGCTAGCTCTAGTTGCTACATTTCAGTAGAAAATTATAATTCTCTGCAGACGTCAGAGACTTATGGACCTTTAGGGTTAGTATGGACTCAGACCGGAATTTTAACAGTCATACTAAGTCGATTACATAAGCGGCCTATTACCATCTAAAAAAAATTAATAAAATAAAAAACATAGTGTCTAAACTAGACTTGGAGAGATAAATCCATGCATTTGTCTCCAGCAGGTTAGACTATTGTTCCAAACGAGCTGTTAGACAATAGAGGTTTACCAAAAATGCTGCTGCTCGAGTCTGGACCAGAACCGGGAAATATGACCATATGAGTCCGGTGCTCCGGTCTCTGCACTGGCTTCCTGTGGCTCAGAGGATAGACTTTAAAAAAGCTCTACTTCTGTACAAGTCTTCTCATGGTTTAGCACAAGGGTTCTCAACCTTTTTTAAACCAAGACCTACTTTTGAAGTTGATGGCATGCCGAGATCTACCAAGTCAAACACAAGGGATGGGCAGCATTTTTTTTTTATTTGCACAGGTGGAGAATAAGCAGTAAGTCCAACAAACGAGGAAATTATTAATATAACAAAAAATAGGTTGCAAAAACAGAACTTAACAATCTCATAAGATCTTCACACCATATCTCTATCTGACTCTCACTCCCTCATCAGACTCACCAAAACTCTCCAGACAAAGGCTGTGCAGTCAAAAAATCTAAATAAACCAATTGATACACACAGTTCAGTAGAGAGAAAACCAAAAAACAAAAACCGTTAGACCTGTAAATTAACAGTCATATGTTTATATCACTGTTTAAGATCACTTCAAAGCAGGAAGAAGGAGAAGGGAAGTCCACTATCTCAGAATGATAAACTTCACTGGGCGTTGGCAGAGAAACTGGAAGATGGATTAAAATTCTACAGGAAAACAGATAAAAATAGTAAAAATACTAAGTTCAAACTATGTGGATGAGAAGATGTAACATACAGCAGAATGGGTTGTTGAAACTCTTTAATTTCGGGCAAAAGTTCCAAAAATCTTTCGAAAAATCTGCCACAGCTCAGCCGCCTGACGTCGGTGTGCAGCAGCAGATCAGGGTGGTCTCCACCTGCCTCCTCGAGCTGGGCACGGAATAAACGCCTCTGAAAACTCCCGACCCGAACAGAGCAAGCAATCTTCATCGCAACGTCCATGACATGCTTCATATTTAAAATAATGCTGCACAGCTGTTGCTGAATGATGCAGCGGTTGATCCAAAAATCCTGGAAAGTTTCATTCAGCTTGAACAGAGCAACGAATCCAGCAGAGCGCCCAACCATAGATGGAGCCCATCAGTTGGGATAGATGTCATTATCTCATTATCTCTGCAGATTCCTCTTTAGAGTCCCTGGTAACAACCTTTTTTTTTCTTTTTTTTATTTTAATTTTTTCTATTGAAAACTTCAAAATTTACAGTCAAACATGGCCGCATAGAGTTAGTTTCTTCAAGTCAGGTTACATAGAAAATATAGCCAGGAAGAACATCTCTTCACACAAATTGAAATATATCTATAACATAGACTTGCTATAGAGGGCTGTTAACATAAGCATCAAAGACATAAAACCAAATAAATAAACAAAATAGAAATGTATAAAGATAATTTTAAACTAAAAACAATAATATAAATAAAAGAAAATAAGTCTTTGTTTTAGCTGTTTACTTCTGTAGGGAAGAGCTTTAGAGTCCCTGGTAACCTAGCAACCGTGGCAAACCATACAATCAGCATGCATAAAAAAAGGTTCCCTGCATACTTTTTAATTTTCATTTTATTTTTATGAAAATACACTTTGGCCTCTCGTGATCAATGATTTGATTAGTGTTTTTAAAACTTTTTTTTGTCATAGCCATAAATAGTTCTACATTGTAAAACTTCTCGCGATCGACTGGAAACTCCAACACCCGCGATCGACTGGTTGGACACCCCTGGTTTTAGCACCAAAGTACATCTGACCTGTTAGAGCCGTTAGAACCACCTCAGGCCTTAAGATCCTCAGGGACGGGGTCTCCTGGTGGTTCCTGACTATGTTAAAGTCCAGGTTATAAACATGCATATTTAATGCTGCCTATGGTAATTGATTGTATTTTAACTAGTATTAATGTATAATATGTATATATACATGTATATATATACTTGTATTATTTGATTTATAAATACATTTGCCTTGCCTTGCCTTGCCTCTATAAGGTCTGAGCTAAATAGGTCAGGAAAGGACATGAAGACAAAAACGGTTATAAAGGAGGACAGGAGGCAGCGGGTACCAGCTTCTCTTTATTTCTTTTTTCTATTACCAAGACATTAGTGATTGACAGCTATGTTTATGATCTCTGATGTGTTCTCTAGCAGTGATTCCAACTCATGGCTTTCACAGCAAATCTTTCATTTACTTCTTTCCTCTCTCCTCCAGATGCATTTAAGGAAAGAGGCCTAGTTTCCTAATTTCTGGATCGCAGGAAAGATAGAAACAAGAGAAGCCCCAGAAAAGGAGGAACACCATGTAAAAAAAAAAAAAAAAAGCAGCTGTAAGGCATAGAGACAAAACAAAGATAGTCAAACTGGGGTTCACAAGAGAAAAGGCTAAACTAAGAGGAAGAATTAATAGAAGCATCAGTCTCATTGGATAGGCTGAACCTCTGCTGAGTCTCCTTTGTACCTTAATCAAATCTGCCTCTTGGCTATTCCTAAAACATCTCCTGCCCTGGTTTCATGTAGTTTAAGGCAGAGATATTTACGCCGTGCCAACTTCTTCCCTCTGACCTCATTAGGGAGTATGCCGAGGCGCTCTCGCTCTACAAAGAGAAAACCAACCAAGTGAGGGACCTGCGCAAGTTCATCGATCGGCTCAACATCATCATGTCGGACAGGCAGAACAGATACAAAATAATGCGCAGGTGAGAACATTCGTAAAATGTCTGTTTATTGCATTTATGTGACAGAACAACACTAAGTTGGGCAGATTTGTGATGGCTATGGAAAGGATGCACAGCTGCTAACGTTTGAAATAAAACATTAGCATCTTCAAAAAAAAAAAACACACATTGACTATATATTATGTGTGTATGTATATATATTAGTGTGTATTGTGTAAAGACCAGTTTCCATGTCTTGCTAGAGACTTTAATGTAAGGTTTATGCTTTAACATCAGAATAGCACGTTCTACAGAAAAAAGCTTTTTTTTTTTTACAGCTTTTTTAAGAAGTCAGCCGCGTTATAATTAGTGATACAAGCAATTTTATACAAAACACCTGGCAAACATTTGTGAATGCTTTAAAACTGCAAATTTAATACCCTGAGGCCCCCAATATGTCAGAAGCAGGCGTTCGGCTCCTTCTCTGTACTTTTTAGGCACCTGTAGATTCTCCACTTGCAGGGGCGGAGCTAGATGGGGGGCCAGGGGTGGCCATGGCCACCCTCAGCCAATCATTGGCCACCCATACCATTTTTTCCCTCTAATACAGACGGTGGCAGCTGTAATACTCTCAAGTGGAATGTTCTAACTTATGCAACATTTATAATTTTCATATGTTAACAGTTACTTGATAACAAAAACACTTTGATTACATATGCACATCAATATACAAAGATTAAAGATGATAAGATAAGAACTAGATTTTTTTCTTATGGGGTAGAGAGAAAATTATGTTTCTGCAAGTCATCTATGAGTCTTCCGTGATTTTAGAAATAAATAACTGTTTTAATAATAATTAATCCATTTAATGTACATATTAGTACAGGTAAATATAAATTTTATGCAGAATGATTTTTGAAAAAAATAGATAAGTGATGACAATGAATAAGACGTCCACCCCAGAACTTTTAACTTTAATTTAGACATCATGGATGTTTAAATATATATTAGTCTATTTACATTCAAAGGGTGTAGGAAAGTATAGTTAGTCTTTATTTAGAAAATATGGATGTTGTGGTCGTTCATTTTCAGTTTGGAACGGTGTAGATTGACCCTGAGATTCTGGCGCCTATCCGCTTTCGGCCCCTCCTCAGTGTACATTGGTTATTGCCGTGGCCACCAGAGATGGGGAAGTAACGGAAGTATTTGTAATACTTCGTTACTGTGCACTCAAGTAGATTTTTCTGATATTTTTACTTTTACTTTTACTACTTATTTTTATGGCTAATTTTTACTTCTACTCCTTACATTTTACACAAATATCTGTACTTTTCTACTCCTTACATTTTTAAAAAATTGGCTCTGTTACTTTAGTTTTGAATCATTTCAATGGAGTTACCAAGTATTATTTTTCACGTCATCAATACCAAATTCAATCTAATTGATGGGGAATCTACACGTTGCATTTGACGCACCGCTACAAGATGAATCGACAGATTGGGCGGTATTCATTGGCGGCAAATCATTGCAGCTTGGTGGCGATGGCGTTAGCATAGTAGCATGGACGAACGGCGAGATGATTGAAAATGAACACAACGGAGATCAGTCCTATTGGCAGACATCCATTTAAAATGTAGGCAACGCATGAAAAAGTGGTTTCTACTTTTACTTTTATACTTTAAGTAAATTTACAAGCCTGTACTTTTGTTACTACTTTACTTGAGTAAAGAAGTTTAATCAGTACTTCCACTTTTACCAGAGTATTTTTTAACACAAGTATCTGTACTTTTACTCAGAAATTGAAAGTGAGTACTTTTGCCATCTCTGCTGGCCATCCTTATTAAAATGTTCTGGCTACGCCTCTGTCCACTTGATATTCCCCCTTCACAAAACGAAGCCTATTATTTGTATGAAAATGCCTTATTCTCAGTTATTTACTTCTTAGTGTAAGTCTGTCACGTTCTGTAACATCTAATTAAAGGTGAATTGTTGTTTCTCCTCATTATCTCCTGTCCTCTCTAAGGTCCCTCTCGGTGAGATGTAAGCTGTACTTTAACAACTTCTTGATCAAGATGAACTGCTGTGGCTCCATGATCTTTGACCACAACAACGAGACGCTTTCCATCTCAGTACGTGTCGTTATCTGTTTCTAAAGATCTTTGTTACTCATTGAAAAAACACTGGACATGGAAAGGGCAAAACATGTAGGCATCATTGGAGCTAGAGTAGAACTAAACAGTTCCAGAGGATTGTTAAATATATATCTTATATATTGATCTTAAATATCCTTTTTTAGGCCCTTGGCTTGTTTAAAAAAACCTCTTCTAGCTCATTGGCTTAGTTTGTATGTCTGTATGACCATATTTAAATGGAATAATGTAGTTATATCACTTCCAGCTTCGCTCTTTAAAGAGATGATGATCTTAAAGGCATAGTGGGGGATGTTCTTTTTCCAAGTGGATCACCTCAAAAAGTGGTGCTTCTGATTGTCAATCATTCTGGTGATATGTTTACGTACATGCTCGTCCCCAGTTAGCTATATTTTTCTTCGTATATTTCAGGCGTACATACTGTATGTGGTGAGCTATGGTTTCAGACAGTCACTGAAGCTCTCCTTTCTTACCATGGTTGTTTGAAAATGGCCGAGGGGTCATATGGAGTGTTTTATAGTAACGAAGTAAAAATACTTCACTACTGTACTTAAGTATATTTTGGTGTACTTTATACTTTCCAAGACTATAAATTTCTTTGAGAACTTTTACTTTTACTTCACTACATTTACTTCTAACTTAATTGCATACTTTTACTCCGATACATTTTCAATGTTTGGTTTAAAAACGAGCGAGAGAAACGCCAGTGTTTTGACCCCGCCTACTGACTACGAAGTCGGGTCTTGCCTGGGCTCGTTCATTAACACCAATAGGATACAACTGTTTGGCAAAGCCAGTCTAAATTTATCCTACACTTGGCTGTTTATATTATTTTAAGTGAATTTAACCTTCAAAGTTTACCAAAATTCAAACTGCACTTACTTTTTTTTTTTAGATACTTTTCACTACATTACTTGAGTACATCTATTTTTACAGTAATTCTTTTACTTAAGTACAAACCATTTCAGATACTTTAAGACTTTTACTCAGAGATGGCAAAAGTACTCACTTTCCATACTTGAGTAAAAGTACAGATACTTGTGTTAAAAAATACTCTGGTAAAAGTGGAAGTACTGATTAAACTTCTTTTACTCAAGTAAAAGTAACAAAGTACAGGCTTATAAATTTACTTAAAGTATAAAAAGTAAAAGTAGAAACCACTTTTTTCATGCCGTTGCCTACATTTTAAATGGATGTCTGCCAATAGGACTAGATCTCCGTTGTGTTCATTTTCAATCATCTCGCCGCCCATGCTACATATGCTAACGCCACCGCCACCAACTCTGCAATGATTTGCCGCCAATGAATACCGCCCGAATCTGTCGATTCATCTTGTAGTGGTGCTACCAAATGCAACGTAGATTCCATCCAATTAGATTGAATTTGGTATTGATGACGGAAAAATAATAAAGCTAACTCCACTGAAATGATTCAAAACTAAAGTAACGAGCCAATTTTTTTAAAATGTAAGGAGTAGAAAGTACAGATATTTGTGTAAAAATGTAAGGAGTAGAAGTAAAAAGTAGCCATAAAAATAAGTAGTAAAGTAAAGTAAAAATATCAGAAAAATCTACTTGAGTACTGTAACTAAGTATTTGTACTTCTTCTTACTTCCCATCTCTGCTTTTACTCAAGTAACATTTGAGTCAGTGACTTGGACTTTTACCAAAGTCATATTTTGGAGAGGTAGGCTACTTATACTTTCACTGGACTCCGAGATTTCAGTACTTTATACAACACTGGTCATACAAGTGTCTACAAAGTGTATGTGAAAAAAATAAGGCCTCAGAAGAGGCAGATATTTCCCAGAATGCTTTGCGCAGAGAGCTCCTCTCGCAAAGCATTATGGGATTTGCTGTCCCAGCGGCCTGCTGTCGCCATAGACTGTCGCTACCCGATAGCGGCGACTACTAACAAAGATGGCGCAGGCACTGTGGAGGATTGTGGATTTAAAGTTCACTATATATTCCCGCTCTATATAGTGATTGAGGGATTTAAGGTTTAGGGCGACGTTTGGACACACTAAGCTTGCATGAGCTATGAGAACAGCAACTTTTAAACAGGCCGTGCACATCTAAGCCCATTTCTTGTCGTGGCATGCGCCAAGACGCTTTTATTAGGGCGCTTCCTCTCGGGAGCAGGTACAGGATTGTGCATGTGCATTTTTTTTTAAAGTGAGAGGGCGGGTCTTTTTACAGGGTTTCCGGGTCATTAAAAAAAAAATCATTGAAAGTCATTAAATCATTATTTTCTAAATTAAGGCCTTAATTGACATTAAAATTCATTAAATTTGATAATCGTGGCATTAAAATGGCTTTGGAAAAGAAGCTTGAGGCAGCAGAAAAGGCTAGAGAACGGGGAAAAAATGCAAATTTGAACCAAAGTGGCGCGAAAACAAGGAACTCTCAGACATGGCTGCAGCCTGTCCACGTGAAGATGACCAAGGATTTCAGTATATATATATATATATATATATATATATATATATATATATATATACATAAGTCATGGGTACTTGTTGATGGCATTAAGATTATTTTCTCAGAGAACATTAAAAGAGCATTAAAAACCATTAAATAAGAGTTACTCATTCATGTATAAACCCTGTTTTCTCTTTGTTTTAAAAAAAATATGAGAAAATCCTCCACTATACTTTTAAGTAACAAAGTGAAATGCATTTTGAAAAATATTCAGAGCTGTTTTGTCACAAAGGTGAAGCCTCCAGGCAGGGACAAAGATGGCGCGAGTGACATGAGGTCTCTGTCTGGAGGCGAGCGCTCCTTCTCCACCGTCTGCTTCATGCTGTCCCTTTGGGAGATCACAGAATCGCCCTTCAGGTGTCTTGACGAGTTCGACGTCTACATGGTGAGTCCATTACAAATCAGTCTCTCATGTTGAAATCCAAGAAAAGAAGAACAGTTTGCATCACTGTTTGCTGCAGGACATGCATAATCGGAGGATCTGCCTGGACCTCCTGTTGGAGCTTTCAGAGCGGCAGCACCTTCGGCAGTTCATCTTCATCACTCCGTTAAACACCAGGTGATGCCTTGTTTCAAAAATACTTTCTCTTCACTTTATTCTAAGGATTGATAGAAATTCACCTCCGTTTTCTACATGTAGTTTTTCAAAATAATCTATTTTTCTTAATTGAAATGTACAAAAAAACGTTCTGCTCCATGACGTCCAAACTAAGATTTCTATGAACCTTCTAACTTCTGTTACTCTTGTCATCATTTTGCATATTTTTAGAGATTCTCTGTCTTTATAAATTAGATGTTTTGCGTTATTAATCATTAGCTGCATCAGTAACATACCAATAGGGAAAACCAGGAAATACACATTGCAAAAATGATCTAGAAATAAGTAAAAATATCTTAAAGTAAGTGTATTTACCATTAATTCGAGTAGCTAAATAAGATGATTTGCCAATGGGTTGATTTTTACTCTTAAAATAAGGTAATTAGATAATATTGACTTAAAACAAGACAATAACATTGTTTTTTCTTATTTTAAACATAAATCGTCTTGTTCCATTGGCAAAGTATCTCACTTACCTCATAAATTCAAGAAAAAATTCCCTTATTTGAAGAAAACATGACGTATTTAGAGTTAAATATTTTGCATTGCAGAGATTTGCAACAGATTTCGCTCCACTTGAACTTTTTGAGCTTTTTCCACATTTCAGCCTTCAAACATAAAGATATGAAGCTGTAATTCTTTGTGAAGAATCAACAACATATTGGACACAATCTTGAATTGGAATGAAATTTATGGTGTCCAGGTGTTCAGTAATTTTTACCGAATAAAAACTGAAGCGTGAGGTATAAGCGAATCGTTTAAGGGGGGCGAATACTTTTGCGAGGCTCTGTGGTTCCTGCAGTTTAAACTGCTTCTTTCCTCACAAACTGCTGCCTTAGGTATGTTTGGTACCCAGTAAAAAATGTTTATTCTCTTCCAGTAACCTCCCCAGAACAGCCCTCATCAAGATCCATCATCTGGGAGATCCTGAACGAGAAGATCGCCACACAAAAGACAAAGATGTGCAGCAAGTGTGATCAGGAAAATGTTAATACTAATAGTTTGTTTATGGGAGATGCTTAACTTTTAAAATCTGACATTTTTACTGCAGGTGTTTTTATAAATATAGATTTAGATAAATAGACTTTAAATATCTGGTGTATGAATTTTTTCTCTGTATATAAAAATTTAGATGGAAAACGTTTTATAAAGTTTATGCTATATTTTTATGGTTTTACTTGATGATGTTCACCCATATTTTGTATCAGAAAAGTGTTTTGAGTGTTTGAGAAAAGAGTTTTCACCCTGTTTGTTTAAATGACTATTTATGATATTTTGGCTGATCTATGTTTTATCTGTGGGCCAAACAAGGATTGTAAAATGTCCTTAGATCCAGTTTGGGTTCAGCTTTGTAGAATTTTGCATTATGTTAGATTTGCTTTAATG
The DNA here is from genome assembly GCA_018398635.1 of Cyprinodon brontotheroides. Taxonomy (NCBI): domain Eukaryota; kingdom Metazoa; phylum Chordata; class Actinopteri; order Cyprinodontiformes; family Cyprinodontidae; genus Cyprinodon; species Cyprinodon brontotheroides. Next base: position 5,262,065 of record JAGKQL010000009.1, on the reverse strand, counting down.
TATTTTAAAGTGAGTCTGATTTTCATTATGTCCCACCTCAGATATTCCTTCACGTAGCTGAAACAATGATGCTGTTTACCTTCATCATCCGCCACTCGTTCTTTTTCCTTCCTCCATCTACCTGTGTGATCCCATATTCGTGCTGGCGCTATATGAGAACAGGTAGATGGCCTCGACTTGGAAGGATTTGTAATGCTTCTACTCCTCATCATGTTTAAGAATAAATATTTTTTCTCATTTTTGAAGATGTAATAGATTTCAATCAGCAAGCTGTCCGGCAGTGTGCAGCCACAGGCAGCTCTGTTTCTCTCTGTTCCATGCAGGCTGATAAAACTGCACTTTATCTCACTCCTTATCTAAGGTTTGACCGTTTTTAAACGGTGAACACCTCACACCTGTCGTCTAAAAATCTCTAGACTTGATGAGATATTTCTGTCACAGAGCCTTATGGTAAATTATATATGATATTTGTGAAATCTAAAACATTTGTTTTTGATTTTTATAAATGAGAGGACAGAGTTTCGGCTTCACGATCTGACCATTGAGGGTTAGACACTGTGCTGCAAAATGTTGACTCCTTTTATACTTTGGTTAAACAAAAAATTGTTATTTTAGTGCAAAAACATTACCGCAGGGTGACCCTTAAAAAGTGGTAAATCAATTTTCCTCAAAATAAGGCCTTGAAAAGTATTAAATTGTCTTAAATTAATTTTGCATGGGTCTTAAATATTTGTTTGTCATGTCACCGTGAAAATGCGGGCAATGTGTTCTGC
>JAGKQL010000009.1:5237688-5261282 GCA_018398635.1 Cyprinodon brontotheroides | reverse complement strand
GCTTTCTGAGCTCAGCCTGAAGCAGCAGGGAAGGAGAAGTGTGTGAAACGCCGGAATATAGAGCACTATAACTGGTGGAAAATAAACTTTTTTTTAAAGCTACCTCAGACCTCTGAAGAGCATTTCAACTTTGTCTCTATTTTACATTTTGAATAAAAAACGCTTTTCTCTGCTGCGTTCTCCACTAAAACAGTTGATGATACTTTCTCATCTCCTATAATTCTGATTCCTGATAAAACCATGTCGACGTACATGAGAGCAGTTGAAGAATGAATGGATTTGATGCTGTGATGGGCTCTGGTCGGTGCGTGGCTAATAAGATGGGAAAAGTAAAATGTATAAACAAATGATAAAGTGTGAGGGATTGCCTTAGAGTCACTGGATGCAATCAGCTGGCCTTTCCCGACAGGAAAAACTTTGAATCAATCTGACTGGATGGATCTTGGGTGGAACTCGGAAAGTGACCTCGAGGATGCATATGAGTAAGCTTGAATACCTGCCAAGTTTTGTATTTGAAAATGGAATTGGAAAAATATATGGAAACGACTTGGTAACTGGCTTAAAATGAGGAAAAAATGGAATTAAAAACCCGACAAAATGAAAGTGTTCAATGTAAACAGAATAAAATGCAATGTTTTTTCAGCCGTTGGGGGCCAGCGACTACCTGGAAATATCCCGGCTGTTTGACACCGTCTTTATTCGGAACATTCCTCTCCTGACGCTCAACAAAAAAACTCAAGCCAGGCGTCTCATAACGCTGGTAGACGCCCTCTACGAGCACAAGGTACGCCGCAGTCATCTATTCACCCTGATAACTTTCAGTCTGAGACCTAAAATCTCTTTTTTTATTATTTTTATTCCCTCTTTACTCAGGTACGGGTGGTAATACTTGCAGAACACCCGCTGGAGGATATTTTTGTTAATGACGGTGATCACAGTCATGACGAGAGCCACATTATGATGGATGACCTGGGGCTGAAACGGGTGAGAGCTGGAACTCGGTTTAACCGGTGTCTAAACGAGCAGAATGTGCTTTCAGAACCAAACATTAGTGATTAAAGAGGCTTTTAACAGGAGAGTTCAGTTGAATTTATGGATATTAAAATTTTGGAGATGTTTTAAACCTCAGACATATAGTGTGTTGTACTTCTGACTGATGAATTCAATTGGATTAAAAAAGTTATTAAAAAGATTAAGGTATTTTTTACGCAATTATGCTAAAATAAGTCTCCAGGAAAGGCAAAATGTCCTCCGAGGAGGCGAGGACACACCTCAGGCTCCATGTTGATATGAAATTGCACACCTCTGAAAAAAGCAACAGGTTTTTATTTTCAGGAAGGATTGCAGGGAGGAAAAAAAGGACTCAATAAAGTTTGTAGATCAGAGGATAATCATTAACCTGACTCCACCAGATGGATTTGCTCCGCATATCCATCTGGAAACCTTCCGTTGAAGTAATTTTGGGAAGGGGCGAAAATACTGGTTAGCTGATTGGCCTATGTTGGTGATAGACGGGCCAAATAAACCAATCAGATCAACGAAGCATATGACGTACTAACAGAGCGACGACGAAGAGGAGCCAATTGATAGATCAAACTCTTGCCGAAACCAGTCGGGAGAAGAGCAAAAACATCTTTTCCTCTGAGAAAAGCCTCCAGAGCAGTGTTTTGCTCTTCTTTCAGTGAAGAAATACTCTGTAATTCCCATAAAACTTGCTCGATAGCCACGCTAACGCTAGTTTCATCGGCTGAAGCCGCCATCAAAAAAGTCAAAAAGTCAAAAAGCCTTTATTGTCATTATATTCCCATGACAGATACAATGAGATTTGGAACTTCCATAACAGGTTTTTAACGTGAAATAAAAATAAAATAAAAATATATAAAAAATATATAGATATATTAAAAGGAAAGGAAATGTAAACAGTTACAAAAAAATATATATATAAATATATTAAAGGAAATGTAAACAGTGAAAAGGAAATGTAAACAGTGAAAAGGAAATGTAAACAGTACTGGCACAGATTGTGGGGTAGTGCAAACAGGTGGGTAAAGTGACCGGCCAGTAGGTCGAGTTGAGGGCGGTAATGGCTCTGGGGAAGACTGAACTGTCGCGCTTCGTTGCATAGCCACACCTCAACCCGCCTCAAAGCTAACGCTGATTGGTCGTTCGTTTGGTGAACGGCTCCAAATTTCTTCAACGGAGAGTCTCCAGACTGATCTGCGAGTGAAATCTTGAAAGCTCGCGAGATCAGGATGGTCTCACGAGGCTATGACATCCCAGAATCTTCTAAAACACTTGCATATGCTGAACTTTCTTTGTTTCTATTTCAATTTGGGCGTATACATACAGTAGTCATAGCAAGTCCAGAGCTTATGTCCAAAGACAGCCCTAAATGATGCATAACGCACAACAGCGTAATGCCCATTAAATGATGCACAAGCCATTGTCATGAGGGGGGCAGCAATATGCCCAGAGGCGCTCGGCCTGCATATGAACATTTCTTTGATGGTGATACTAACCTAGCTGCTGTTTACCGTCCGCCAAAGACAAAATAAATAAATAAATAAATGAAAAGAAAAAATAAAGAAAGAAGGTTTGCAGTGGCGGCAGATTCAGCATCATATCTGCTAGGAAGTGTGTTGGATGTGGCCGTGGGCGTGAACGCAGGGAGGATCCATCACACTCACCTTCACGCTCACCCTACAACTGGAAAAGAGTCCAACTGATGAGATCATGCTAATGTTGGAGGACAGCTAGTATGGATTCCCATCTCAGCCTTGCCAGATCTTCCGTCTTTTGTGGAACATCTTCTCACCGTGAAGTTTGGAGTGAGTACTAAATCTTTCCTCCCGTGGAGCTCCCCTTTTATACCAAAAATCAGCGCTAATATGCCATCAAACAGTAGCTGTAAGTTAGAAACACGTTTAAAGAACGCCAGGAAGACCCACAAATATGTTGATATGCTACCGAGATAAGCAGTGATGAGTAACGGCAAGAAAAGTAACGGCGTTACTAACGCCGCTACCTTTTTCTAGTAACGAGTAATCAAAAGGAATACTCTTACTGTAACTATAATGCAGTTACAATTGCCGAAAGTAAAATCTATTGGGCTCTTTTGGCATCAAGACAATTATTCTTATTGCCACATTGCCAGGCAGGACACTGTAAAAAAACAAAACAAACCAGCTGTTTTTGTCATTGTTTGTTTAAAACTACAGCATTTTTCAAATCCTGTGAAAATCTGTTATTAATCACAAAGATATGTTCTTTTTGCCAACAAAAATTCTTCAGAATATTCCCTTTAATTTAAGGGGTTGGTCCATGCAAAGAACAGCTTAATAAACATTAGTGTAAAACCTGACTTATTCTGATGTTTTTAGATCTACTTCGTACCTCAGTGGTGTGAGAAAACAGGGTGTGAGTCTTTTAGAGCGATTCAAGTAACACATAACTATATACATAGAAAATGCAGATGCATAGTAATCCAGTGATGACAGACGGCTATGAAAATCATGGGTGAAAAACAAGCAATGCAAAGTTAATTTCACTTTCAGAGAAACTGCTCACACTGCAGTGAAACAACCTCACTGACGAGGCCCTCTGCATCAAATTGATTTGTCAGGATTAGTTTTTGCAGGACTGAACCAATTCATCTGACATGGAATCAAGTCAGATGAAAGCTTTGAGCTCTCTGCAGGATTTAGATGAAGGGGAGGGAAATAGGATTGTAATCTCGTACAACTGCGGCAGGGAGGCCGCTCCCTGGGAGCTGCTAACCGGGCTGGATACGCGCCGACTGTGTGAAATGATGAAAATCCAGCAGTATAACACAACCGCCACACAAACTGATGCTAATCCAGTTAGTTGGTTAGAAGTTTTCGGTTTCCATTCGTCTTCCACCAGATGTGTTCAGCTGCTGCACACAGAGTCCAGCTGGACCAGGAAAGGGTTACTGTTGAAGTCTGAGTTGTGCTGACATCAGCTTTTCTTCAGAGATGCTTTGTCTCTCTGTGCATTCAGCAATCCATCAGAGGTTGGTCATCTATATGTGTCATCAGCATGTCGGGGATGTGACAAATCCAGTCTAAATATATACTCCCTCTGCACACATTCACAATTCAGCTTAGCCCCACTGTGCGCCACTCTCACTCTTTCTGTGGCCTGGGAGCAGGAATCAATCGCCTATATATTATGTAGGTCAATGTGTAGCAGTGTGAGAGAGCAGCTGAGTGTTTCTCTTTGGTTGTGGCTCTGGATGAACTGGCACGGCTCCAGTCCCGGCTCAGTACGAGGCTTTCATCAAACTGTGACTGCGTGGGGCGGGGGGGCTATTTTTGTGATTTATCTTTTAAATACCGTTTGGCTCACACTGCATGCAGTCGACCTGAAGCTTAAAGGGAAAGTTCTGGACCTTAAAGTGGGGTTCTATTGAAAGGTTATAAGTGGAAAATATCTTACCACCAGTATAAGGCTCCTCTGGTGTCTTTGGTTAGAATAGTTCTTTTTTATATTGGATTAAAACTATTTTATTTTAATTTATTTTTTTACTTCAACCAATGAATTGTAATATTAATCACATTATTCTACATCTCCTTTACATTCCTGTGTAGCTACATCACATAAATACCCAATTTCAAGCTTTTGCTGCATCACCCCCCCAAATATCACTTTGTGGAGGCACCCTTAATTAAACGAGTCTAATGGCTGGTAATTCTACTGTCATAAAAAGCCTTTAATCTAAAAAACATGTGGGTTTTATGCTAGTTTATGAATAACTGCAACTAACTGTTACCACATTTGCATCTGGTGATTATTTCTACGGAAAATGGAAGCGGGGGGGAAATGCACCAGCAGTGATCTTCCCGTGTGAAACATGGACTGAGAATGGGACATGTAAAGCGTTTCTAATTAAAGAGAATTTCTAACAGAAAAGTTTAGCAGAGTGAAAAGGAGTCTAACAGCGTTAGCTTAAACCGCTATAGAGCGTTTGTTTACAGCTTTCCTATCAGTTACAATAACTAAAACATTTCACATCATTGGGATGTTTTTCACATAACCTACTATGATGTTTTTCCAGATTGGAGATGGTTTTAAGAGTTAAGAAATCATGTTTGGAATGGAAACACCTGGGAATAGCTGTTAGCTTAAGCTTTTGATTGTATGTATGACTTCCTGCAAATTCCAAAAAAGTAAAAAAAAAAAAACAATCCACTGGACTTTGTTTCCAAGTTTGAAGATGTTTCTCTTCCATCCAGGAAGCTTTTTCTATTAAAAATGTCAGAATTAGTGTTGAGTTCCAGGTTTTATAGAGTTGCCCAAAACAAAGCCTGGTTTTGGCTTAGAAATACGCAAATTAAATCAGACGAAGGAGTCCGCCCCTTTAAAATGGGGATCGTTTGGCTTCTTTGTTAGCCTGCAATGCCCCATACCTGTCTTTGTCTCTGACAAGGGGGTCGTTAAAGGGAACTGTAGGCCTGGCTGAATAGGCGAGGTGTTCTGTTGCCCTGTAGGGGGGTGGGGGTTGCGATGACAGAGGGAGGGAATCAACTTAATTGCTGCATTGTAGGTTTTTGAAACCACCCCCTCTGATTAAGGTTTTTTCTTTCTTAACATAGATGGCTTCCTTCACGCCCCTCTCAAACACCCCATCTTCTATGTCCAAAATGTGAACATTCTGCGAATTTTTTTTTCCCCCCTCATTATATCATACACATAAGAAAATCGGAGTTGTATTTTTTCTCTAATTTTGTAATATAGATGTCAAAATTGGCCATACTCGTTCTAGGAACAGCCATTAGCTTCAGTTTCCGTTGTATTGGTGCTAAAAGACTAAATGTAATTCCTGTTGAAATTAAATCTGTCATGATTTGGTACTGGATAGGTGACCCAAAATGCAGAGGCAGGGAGGCAGAGGGGATTTTCTTGTGGGTTTAATTAAAGGTTAACAGAAAACAGAGGCAGAAAATCCAAAAATCCAAACATGAAAAAACTTTAAGTCCAAACAAACTGAAAACCAGGAGTCAAAATATCCAAAAATCCCAAAATCAAAACATGAAAACAAAGTCAAAACAAACCAGAAACCGTGGAGACGTCAGGGGGGGATTCAATCTAGAAGAGGTAGGCTCAGAGAGACGGAGTCGGAGGAAGTTAGACGAGGACCCAGCAAAGAAGAACAGAACAGAGAGAGGATTAACGAGCAGATTAGGAGCAGGTGTGAGCAGAGCAGAAACAAGCAGCAAGAACAAAAAAACGAGAACTCAAGAGGGCAGCAGAGGCCAACAAATAAAAACCAGAGAACTGAAAATAACCGAAAAGAACAAAATAGGAATTAAACCACAAAGACTATAAAAGATGAAACACTCAAAAGAAAAACATAACCGAGCCAAGACTGATACAGTAACTACGAAAAATCCAGAGAACACAGTAAAATAAAAATAAAACCACTAACACGAGAAAACAAGGAGTAAAGCAAAACTGAACACTAAAAAGAAAATATTACAGAACCAACTGAGACAGTAACTGAGAAAAAACCCAAGGAACACAACAAAATAAGAATTAAGCCATAAAAACCTATAAAACAAAGAGCAAAGCAAAGAAAAACATAACAGAAACAGAAACCTCACAAAATCTATTTCATAGATTTTTACTGCTTTTATTACTCATAATGTAAATGTCTTAAAAACCTGTTCTGTTTTAAAGCTGTTTCACACTCAAACATCACAGGTTTATCACCACCTCTTATTCGTTTAAGAATATCAGTTTAATTCTATGTAGAAGCCTCCCTTTATAGTTCACATAAACTACTAATACCTTTTGAGTTTAGAGGTATAAGATGGTATAAGTCCCCCGTGGTACGCCTCAAAAATGGTTTCAGGTCTCCTTTAAATACTACTGAACAATTAGCTATTAGCTTGTAGCTCATATTATTAACTACAAAGAACTCCTTGAAATGCTTTAATATCTGTTCCTAAGCTAATGCCTATTGATAAAAAATGAGTAAATAAATATAATTTCCTTTAGGGTGAAACATATTGTAAATTTTTTTAAATAATTATGTTATTTCTATATTGAAATACATGGAATCAGAAAATCTGGTTTTAAATAATCAAGTTACAAACTATTTAGTTTATATATATCTTGTTGTCCAACGCCTACAGCTAAGCTGCTTCAGAAATATTGAACTAGCCCTTTAAATACATCTGACATATATATTTTTTACAACCGCTTATCTGACTTTTTTTTTTATAACTGTAACAGAAATGGAGAAAACAACCCCCATGCAAACTCTACTCTCTATGAAGCTTTTATGTTCCTTTTTGTCAGCTTCTGAATAGTTTAGATTTAGTGCTTTAGCCTTTGTTTGAGTCGGTATATCCTCCTGCTGTTATATAATGCAGTCCACTTCGGCAACACCACAAATTAAAGCTTAGTGAAAGACCAGAAAGCTGAATCCAGGCCACCTCTTTCTGAACTGGTCATGATGGTTCTTTATGGATGGTGATGCTGATTCTGATAAGTTTTCAAATCTCCTGGTTTTCAGTTTGTTTGGACCTAAAGTTTTTTCATTTTTGGATTTTTGTATTTCCTGCCTCTGTTTTCTGTTAACCTTTAATTAAACCCACGAGAAAATCCCCTCTGCCTCCCTGCCTATGCATTTTGGGTCACCTATCCACTACCAAATCATGACAGATTTAATTTCAACGGGAATTACATTTAGTCTTTTAGCACCAATACAACGGAAACTGAAGCTAATGGCTGTTCTTCGAAAGAGTATGGCCAATTTTGACATCTATATTACAAAATTTGAGAAAAAATACAACTCTGATTTTCTTATGTGTATGATATAATGAGGGAGGAGGGTGGACCCCGCCTCTCGCCCGTAGACAGCTGGAGATAGGCACCAGCAACCCCACTTGGGATTAAGCGTGTTCGAAAATGGATGGATGAAGTTTTCAAATCACAGAGTCAGCAGAATTTCAGGCTATTTCTCTATAGAGGTTTCTTTTTGCAGTGTGAGATGGTGAAAGTAGTTTGATTTGAAAAATAAAGCGAAAGCTATGAATTTACTTAATGTTCGGACGATTAATTAAGGAATAATACCGACTGGGGTAGGAATTTAATGGTAATAGATGGGCTGAAGGTTTGGGTTAGTAGACACAAACTAATTCAATTCAATTCAATTCAGTTTATTTCTATTGCGCCAAATTCACAACACAAGTCATCTCAAGGCACTTTTACAGTTCAACCAGATCATACAGTTAAATTGATTCAAAAGTTTTCTATCTAAGGAAAACCAGTTGATTGCATCGACTCATTGACTCAAATACAATCCCACTCACACTAAGCATGCTTGTGGCGACAGTGGAGAGGAAAAACTCCCTTTTAACAGGAAGAAACCTCCAGCAATTGATAGGGATGCACGCGATATAATCGGCCCCCTATGCGGTATCGACCTTAAAACTGAATATCGGACATCGGCCACCCCACCCGATATTTAACCCGATATTTGATCAGCTTCTGAGTTTCTAAAGTCTAAACAAAAATAAAAAATACTACTTCTTCTTCTTCCTCAAAAACTTCTTTTTTACAGACTTAAAACTTCTAAAGACGAGGGAAAAATTATTGATAACTTAAAATATCCCAATATCTTCCTAATGCTGATATATTGCCATTTAAAAACACCATATCAATCTCTTTTTTACTAATGAAATATTGCTATATGTCATCGTTATGCTTTCAAATCCCCGAAAATTCACCAAATGTTGCCATATTTTTATATGTTGATATATTATTGGCCGTGTATCGATCTATTTTACTAGCAAAATCTCACAAGAATTTGCAAAATATCACGAGTTTGTAACAGAGCGATGAAATTTCACGAGATTTTGAAAGTAAAATAGATCCATACCGCGTTTTTAAAAAATCAATTTGATATCAGCATATGAAAATATATTTGAGTATATTATTTTTCAAAAGTGTCAGAAATGGATAACAAAACTGCTATTTTCAATGACTACTTATTTTTGTCCAGCTTTAACATCGGTATCGATATCGATTATCGGCTACATGAGTTTTAAAATATCGGCATATCGGATATCGGCCAAAAATCCCGATATCGTGCATCCCTTCTTAATGTTATATTAAGTGTAAGAGAATGACTCTGCTAAAGACGCCATTAATGCAAGAATCACCTTATTTTATTAGACACAGTAAGCAGAGCTTACTTAACTATTAACTATTTTTTTAAAACACTGTTGATTCATTTTTAGTGAAAGTGCAGGACTTAAACTAATGTTGGTCAACATAACAACTAGTTCTGTTCCAGAAGATTTAGAGAATTAGTGCTGTGGCTTTAGGAAACACTGCAGAGCGAGCAGCTGAAATGATTCGGTACCTCAGAGTTTAGCAGTGTGTGTTTCTAACTGCAGTGTACTTGAAATTACAGCAAATTAGAAAGTTGGCAGTCTTAGAAAATTCCTTTTAACAACTGACAGAGGTTTATAAAAAGTATTGTGTCAGCCCTCTAAATAATTTAAATCAGAGCTTCCAGCCATTTGCATAACTGCAAGTGTATAAAATCAAACCTTCATGCAGGAAAAGTTCAAATGTTGGAGAAAGAATGGGTAGCTCAAATGAACCCTGTTTGCTGTAATAATAAAATCCTCCTGCTATTTATTCTGCTGCCAGCTGTTAGTGGTATTACAGCTAAGTGGAAGAGATGGGGAACAACAGCAACTCAGCCACAAAGCGGTTGACCATCTAAACCCACAGAGTGGAATAAGCAGATGGGAAGGAGCACAGTGTGGACTGGAGAGGTCGGCAGCTTTCTGCAGACTTGTTAGCTATAGAGCTCCAAATTTGATGCTACCTCCAGATTAGCAGAAGATAAGGGCAAATAGAGCCTAATGCAATGAGTCTCCAAGGCCAAGCAACTTCATCCAAGCCTGTGTACTGCAAAGTAATGAAGCCAGTGCTATAAAGCGTATATTTACTGCAGCCTATAGCAGTGGAGACACTTTCTTTGAAATTATACTTAATACCTCCTTGGTTATCTTGTGGATTACCGGTAGTCCAGGTTTGGCCCTTACCAGGTCAACAACACTTGACTGAATGGGTTGTGTCAAAAATAACATTTGGAGCTGAAGGGATTATGTGATGCTGTTTTTCCAACATTAGCTCCTTATAAAAATGACACTTAATGCTTTGTTATACAAAGACATGCTGGACATTTTTATGCTTTAGACATTGTGGGGACAGTTTGGGGGTCAACTCTTCCTATTTTGGTGCACCAGTTCACAAAGAATCATCCTCAAAGACATAGATGGAAGAAGATTCCTGCCTCCAATTGATAGAGCACTATCAATAGGAGAAAAGCTAAGCCTTCTTTTTCCTCATCAATGTTTGACCCTCCCTACACAAAACTTGAAGAAGTTACAGATAATAACCTGGAGGGCCAGGATTTAACGTCTTTCTTTCAATTAATAATTGCAATTCCTGTTTCTTGCACAACCATAAATTTGATGCACAAGCAGCATCACAGGCATTTTTTTCCTACTGGGAATATTCAAGCTTTAAAGGAATAGTACACCCAAAACATGATTAGCCTTCATTTTCTACTCACCCCATGCTGAACAACACTCTGGAGTACTTTTTGACATCTCCAAATGCATCTGGAGATCTGGGAGGCTTCTTGCTGTCTGCTGACATTCAAATAATGGAGGTCTATGGCGCGAGGCAGAAAGGTCCATAAAAGTCCACAAAAAAACGTGTCAATATTCCTCCATACTGCTGCTCGTCCCAATGTATTCCAAGTGTCCTGAGTGGGTAGCATCCAGAATTTACTTGGAAACAAAGTCATTTAGAATGTTTTAGAGCATAAACAGTAGTGTATAGGCTTTCCTGGAAAGCGTTCACAAGTCTGACGGAAACCGCCGCAGACCAAACCAGGTGAAAGTGCGCATTCAGCCTGCTCTGCCGAGCAAAATGTAGCTTTAGAAGAAGAAGAAATGGTGCTGTTTGCACCTGTGCAAAGAAAGAAACAACGAAAGAAAAATGTCTGAGGACTTCAGTGTTGAGGAAGAGCATGAGTTCTTTGCCGAGCTGAATCACGCACTTTCATCTGGTTTTGGTCTGCCGCTGGCTTCCGTGAAGCTGGTGAATTTCAGAGCTTTCAGGAAATCCTATACACTACTGTTTATGCTCTAAAAACATTCTAAATGACTTCGTGCTTCGAGTAAATTATGGACGCTACCCACTCAGGACACTTGGAATACATTGGACGTAAGCAGTATGGAGGAATATTGACATCGCTTTTTGTGGACTTTATGGACCTTTCTGCCCCTCGGGCATAGACCTCCATTATTTGAATGTCAGCAGACAGCAAGAAGCCTCCCCAGATCTCCAGATGCATTTGAGATATCAAAAAGTACTTCCAGAGTGCTGTTCAGCATGGGGTGAGTAGAAAATGAAGGCTAATCATGTTTTGGGTGTACTATTCCTTTAAAAACAAACATGGCTTTAGTCAAATACCTAAAATCTGTTTGAACATCTAATCTACGGGGGAAGCGCCCATAAGGGGGGCTATCCAAATAGTGCTGGCAGTGCGGAAGGAAGTAGGACCAGGAATGGATTATTTGTGTAATTGGCTCATCAAGAGAAGGTAGCCTTGGTAGCAAATGTTTTAATTGCACAAAGCTGCACATTGAATAACATTTGTTAAGTAATACTTTATGCTGAGTTGCTAAATCCTTAAAGTTGTACTGAGGAAAATAAATTTTTTTTAGTTGAAAGGGCAGTTTACTTTGTTGATATATGGTTTTGATTAACATGCGATCAATTACTGAAAGATCCTGCAATTAAATCAGTTAGGAATTTTAATCACATCCCATCACCAAAATAGCAATTAGAAAAAAGAATATATATATATATATATACAGGTAGTGCTTTAATCTTCTAAGTGAAGTATACTGGCATAGTTAGGCTGCAGAGTCTCTTCTTTCTGTGAGGTGTGACTGGGCTGCCTCTGCAGGCTCCAACTGTTTAATTTTGTACAGGCTTGGGAAGATCTCCAGAGAAATCCTGCAGACCTTTCTGAGCAGCCAGAAATAGGACAGAGTGTGAGGCGCAAAGCGTTCTGTTGGACTGCAGTGTTAAGGCTGCTCAAACTGCATTTATATAAACATCTCTACACATCCAGCTTTAAATTCCTGGTTATTTCTCACATCTTCAGAGAAACATTTATGTTCTGATCTATGTCACTGTATGCACACATTGTGCTTGAGACATTTTGAATGATAAACATTGTTGCTCTGCAGAAGGTTGGCTATTTCTGGAAGTAGAAATCATGTTTATTGTTTCAAGCTGAGGTTTCTTCTTCCTCTGAATGACAAATGCAGAGGATTGTGCTTGATGTTCATGTGTCTCCTTATTCATAACATTTGCTCCATCATACCTGATAATTATTGGTCTGGTCTAAGTGAAGAATTTTTAGACGGTGATTGTGAAAGGGAAGGAAAACAATCTACATACACTCACCGGCCACTTTATTAGGTACCCCATGCTAGTAACGGGTTGGACCCCTTGCCTTCAGAACTGCCTCAATTCTTGGTGGCATAGATTCAACAAGGTGCTGGAAGCATTCCTCAGGGAGTTTAGGTCCATATTGACATGATGGCATCACACAGTTGCCGCAGATTTGTCGGGCTGCACATCCATGATACGACACTCCTGCTCCACCACATCCCAAAAGATGCTCTATTGGATTGAGATCTGGTGACTGTGGAGGCCATTTGAGTACAGTGAACTCATTGTCATGTTCAAGAAACCAGTCTGAGATGATTCCAGCTTTATGACATGGCGCATTATCCTGCTGAAAGTAGCCATCAGAAGTTGGGTACATTGTGGTCATAAAGGGATGGACATGGTCAGCAACAATACTCAGGTAGGCTGTGGCGTTGCAACGATGCTCAATTGGTACCAAGGGGCCCAAAGAGTGCCGCCGAGAAAATATTCCCCACACCATGACACCACCACCACCAGCCTGAACCGTTGATACAAGGCAGGATGGATCCATGCTTTCATGTTGTAGACGCCAAATTCTGACCCTACCATCCCAATGTCGCAGCAGAAATCGAGACTCATCAGACCAGGCAACGCTTTTCCAATCTTCTATTGTCCAATTTCGATGAGCTTGTGCAAATTGCAGCCTCAGTTTCCTGTTCTTAGCTGAAAGGAGTGGCACCCGCTGTGGTCTTCTGCTGCTGTAGCCCATCTGCCTCAAAGTTGGACGTACTGTGCGCTCAGAGATGCTCTTCTGCCCAAATTTGGTTTTCGTAACGTTGGTTATTTGAGTCACTGTTGCCCTTCTATCAGCTCCAACCAGTCTGGCCATTCTCCTCTGACCTCTGGCATCAACAAGGTATTTCACTCACAGAACTGCCGCCACTGGATGTTTTTCTTTTTCGACCATTCTCTGTAAACCCTAGAAGATGGTTGTGCGTGGAAAATCCCAGTAGATCAGCAGTTTCTGAAATACTCAGACCAGCCCTTCTTGGTACATTTAACAATCATACGCACGTCAAAAGTCACTCAAATCACCTTTCTTCCCTCATACTGATGCTCGGTTTGAACTGCAGGATTGTCTTGACCATGTCTACATGCCTAAATGCACTGATTTGCCGCCATGTGATTGGCTGCTTAGAAATTAAGTGTTAACGAGCAGTTTGGACAGGTGTACCTAATAAAGTGGCCGGTGCGTGTATATTATACCTATGAAAAGTAAAAGTGTGCTGTGCATTCGTATCCGGCCCCCTTACACTCCTGCCCTTAAATAAAAGTAGTTAATTTCCTTCAGGGGCTCGCTTTAGAGTAGATATACACCATATTGCCAAAAGTATTTGCTCACCTGCCTCTGACTCACATATGAGCTTAAGGTAGACATCCCGCTCCTAATCCATAGGGTTCAATATGACGCCGGTCCACCCTTTGCAGCTAGAACAGCTTCAACTCTTCTGGGAAGGCTGTCCACAAGGTTTAGGAGTGTGTTTGTGGGAATTTTTGACCATTCTTCCAGAAGCTGCGATTTGTGAGGTCAGCACACCGATGTTGGATCTGAGAAGGCCTGCCTCAGGTCTCCCCGCTTCTAATTCATCCCAAAGGTGTTCTATCGGGTTGAGGTCAGGACTCCCTGTGCAGGCCAGTCAAGTTCATCCACACCAGACTCTGTCATCCATGTCTTTATGGACCTTGCTTTGTGCACTGGTGCACAGTCATGTTGGAAGAGGTGAAGGGCCAGCTCCAAACTGTTCCCACAAAGTTGGGAGCATGGAATTGTCCAAAAATGTCTTGGTATGCTGAAGCATTCAGAGTTCCTTTCACTGGAACTAAGGGCCAAGCCCAGCTCCTGAAAAAAAACCCCACACCATAACCCCCTCCACCAAACTTACACTTGGCACAATGCAGTCAGACAAGTACCGTTCTCCTGGCAACCGCCAAACCCAGACCCGCCCATCAGATTGCCAGATGGATGGCAAGCCGATTTGTCACTCCAGAGAACGCGGCCTCCACTGCTCTAGGAGTCCAGTGGCGGCGAAAGCTTTTACACCAATCGCGATCCGACGCTTTGCATTGCACTTGGTGATGTATGGCTTGGATGCAGCTGCTCGACCATGGAAACCCATTCCATGAAGCTCTCTAGCGCACTGTTCTTGAGCTAATCTGAAGGCTACATGAAGTTTGGAGGTCTGTAGTGATTGACTCTGCAGAAAGTTGGCGACCTCTTTCAAGACTATGCGCGCCAGCATCCGCTGACCCCGCCCGTCAGTTTACGTGGCCTACCACTTCGTGGCTGAGTTGCTGTCGCTCCCAAAACACTTCCATTTTCTTATCTTATAATACAGCTGACAGTTGACTGTGGAATATTTTGGAGCGAGGAAATTTCACGACTGGATTTGTTGCACAGGTGGCATCCCTATCACAGTTCCACGCTGGAATTCACTGAGCTCCTGAGAGCCACCCATTCTTTCACAAATGTTTGTAAAAACAGTCTGCATGCCTAGGTGCTTGAATTTATACACCTGTGGCCATGGAAGTGATTGGAACACCTGATTCCAATAATTTGGATGGGTGAGCAAATACTTTTGGCAATATAGTGTAGGTCACCTGTGTGTAAATAAGAGTTGGTATGAATTCAGCTGTTCTATGAAGGCCTCAGAGGACTGATGGAGAACATTATCATGAAGACCAAGAAACGCAGCAGCTACAGAGGCCCACAGCTGAGGTGGGAGAATATGTTGTTGGTTAGAAAAATACCAACGTATCACCCTGAACACACCATACCACTGTGCTGTTTGCTTCTCAGCATGATCCAGTCACTGTGAAATACGGCGGCGGTGGCAGCATCATGACGCTTCTTTCTATTGGATGATCTTATGAACACTAGTCCTGCAAAAATACTGAAAACTGGTTCAAACGTTCCTCTAGCAGCACTGAAAGTACAGCCATGGTATATCCATGTCTGAAAATGAAGACAAATTTAGATTCATACTGGTGTGTTACATTGCGTCAGTCTTCCACAAAATATTCCAAGCTTTGTGGTTAAATGAGAAGAAGGTGTAAAAGTCAGGTGAGCCAAAAACTTAACCTTTGGGCAAGTCCAAAACCAACATTTCCCATATCCCTGAATGCACCATTCACATATGGCTAAATGTAGAGTCCAAGGGGTGTGAATACTTTTGCGAAGCATGGAAAAACATGAAGATAGATCAAATTATACTAAGGAATGAAGTCCCTTATTTTGGTGTATAAAAACAAAACTTTTGTAGGATGTAATTTCAATGCTAATGTAGCTAAAATCCAACCTTTTTTTCTGTGCTTTAACTTTCTTCCAGAATTCCATCCGACACAATCTGTCCCTCCACAGCCGGTTTGTGAAAGTCCAAAATGAAGGAACCGGCAAAAGCTCTTGGTAGGATGGTCAACCCCAGAAGGCGTTAAAGGGGGCAAAGCTTCGCCGGGCTGGGCGATGGACAATAGTAAATACATCAAAGGGGCGAGAGGACGGGCCACCAAGAAGAAAGCCTCTCTGCAGGCTGCACAGGACGGCAGCTCTGAAAGCTCCTCCAGCCTCTCCAAATGGACCGGGAGTCCCACGTCCCGCAGCAGTGACGAGCTGGACGCCTGGACAGACTTCCGCTCTCGGACCAATTCCAACGCCAGCACGCTCAGCGGTCGTCTTTCCCCAATCCTGGCTAACCTGGAGCTGGATGAGGTGCCTGATGATGATTCCCCCCTCTCCCCTATGCTGTACTCCAGTCCCAGCAGCATGTCCCCGTCCACAGGACCCACAGGACTCTCCGACCTGGCCGGTACAATGAACTTGAACGACGGGCTGTCTGACAACCTGATGGATGACCTTTTAGACAACATCAGCCTGACGGCAACTCAGCAGCCTCCTCCTGGTGAGGAAGACCCTGGAGCCATCAGTCAGGGAGGCTCGGTGTTTACCTTTAGCTGCTCCGGGAGCGGACTGGGCAGTCCCTCTGGAAGCTTCGGGCCAAACCCTCTCTTTAGCCCCACCTCCATCACAAGCCTGAGGCAGTCACCTATGCAGACCATCCAGGAGAACAAGCAGACAACCTTCACTTCCATCTCGCATTTTGGTGACCACCAGACCCTGCAGGACCTGCTGAGCCTGGACTCCCACAGCCACAACAACGTCATGCTCACCCAGTCCGATCCTCTGATGTCGCAGGCCAGTACCGCCATCGCCCTGCAGAACTCTCGCCGAAACGCTATGCTGCTCCGCAAAGACCCTGTGATGGCGAATCCGAGTGGTGGAAGTCCGGCTGAAAGCGCTTCAGTGCCTGGTTGGCAAGCTGGCTTGTCAACCCCTGACAATGACGGAGGCGGCCACAGGGACGCCAAGCCAACGCACCTGAAGCCCTCTGGCAAAAACGCCTCTATGCAGGACCGCTTCTCCGGGGATCTGGACCTGGACGTGTTTAACGGCAGCCTGGAGTGTGACATGGACTCGATCATCCGCAACGAGCTGATGGAAGCAGACTGCCTGGACCTGAGCTTCGACGCGCGCCTCGACTCCACATCCACCCAGAACGCCAACAGGAACTCGGGAAGCTTCTCCGGCTCCAAACAGACGTCCCCTCAGAGCTGGGTGCCCAGCTGAGGCGCAGCGGGAGCTCGACCGGCACATGTGTACATTTGGGTTCTTTGTCCTGCATTGTGCGCCCAAAGGGAGAAAGTGTATTTATGTAGTATTTTCTTCCAATGTTTTTAATGTGAGGCATTTAGTGCTGTGGTATAGTTGAAGTGTCTGAGACACACAGCGGTGTCTCAGACATACGGCAGTGTCTTCGCAGCAAAGACAACAAAAACCAGATCAATGCCAGGACGATGGGAGGAACATCGTTGATTTAAATCTTCACGGAAAGCATCAACTCATGTTAGTCTCAGGGAATCACTCATATCACCAAGTGATGGGTGAAACCGAAGATGAATTGTGTTTTCCACATGCTTTCTCTCCTCTTTCACCACCTTACATACCTAGACCAACCTTTCTTTGCCAAACCAGCCGTCCGCTTCTAGCCGACAGCCTGTTTACAGAAAAACAAAGAGCTGCAGAAAATGTAAAGTTATTCCGTTGAAGTGGAGGATACTTGGAAAACTGCGTTTGCAAGGTTTCCCTCCAGAGACGATCCGCCGAACGAACCTACAGTTTGAAAGTGTTTGTGTTCCCACTGATGCACCCAATCAGGTACTAGATATCAGTCTGTGAAGGGATAAAATCTTATCAAGATGTGAGCAGGTCTGCATTGTGTGGTTTTTGTACTTTTTTTTTCTTTTTAAAGAAAATTCTTCTCTGTGATTTTAGTGACATTACTGTGAATTATTTTCTTCCTGAAGAGGCGCATCACTGCAGCAGATCCCTGTTCACCATTTTCACTCCTTCTCTTCCTCCTGGGAAGTAATCCTCCATGTTTCGGACTGAGGAAGTGGATTTTCCCACCATCTGCATTAGCAAACACGACTATTAGAATGAAAATAACCACTCTTAGACACTCTAAAGCCCTTGGCTACCACATGCCAGTGTGATTTTGGAAGGAGTTCTCGGTGCTATTTTAATGAAGATAGCAGGGAGTGGCTGCAGATGGAGCAGCCGCTCATTTGTTATCAGCACTACAGCAGGTGCTCTGGAAAATGGTTTCTACCCTGTAAGAGTCAAGTGGGTGTGTATAGTTTTAGAGCCATCTTCTTTGCCAATGAGAGAGAGAGAGGAACCACAGTATTTATAATATTGCCAAATTGTTTCTGCATATAAATAAATATGAGGAACTACGGTGTATACAAATGAAGTCAGTATTCTTAAATGATAGTTTTCAGCCTTTTTTGTAGAAACAAGAGGATAAAACATTGTCAGTATGTCTTTTTGCTAAGCTTCATTATTTTTAAAGGAAAAACAAAACATTTCCTTACAAAAGTGTAGGTTTCTCTTGAACTGTTTCTCATATTTTTTCCTGTTACAACCACTATCTTAGCCTTAAACTAAAAACGTTAAAGGAATGGTTTGGTCTGCCGGCTTCCGTAGAATCGTGAGCGCGCATGGGGGCGCTATTAGGAAATCCTATACACTACTGTTTAGGCTCTAAAACGTTCTAAATGACTTCGTTTCGAGTAAATTCTGGATGCTACCCACTCAGGACACTTGGATTACATTGGACGAGCAGTATGGAGGAATATTGACACGTTTTTGTGGACTTTTGTGGACCCTTTCTGTCTCGGGCGCCATGGACCTCCATTATTTGAATGTCAGCAGACAGCAAGAAGCCTCCCAGATCTCCAGATGCATTTGAGATATCAAAAAAGTACTCCAGAGTGTTGTTCAGCATGGGGGTGAGTAGAAAATGAAGGCTAATCATGTTTTGGGTGTACTATTCCTTTAAACATCCCTCAGATTCATCATCCGAAAATAAAGAGTATGGCACATCTACCTGGACATTAGCCTCGTGAGACCATCCTGATCTTGCGAGCTTTCAAGGTTTCACTCGCAGATCAGTCTGGTGACTCTCCGTTAAAGAAAATTTGGAGCCGTTCACCAAACGAACGTCCAATCAGCGTTGGCTTTGAGGCGGGTTGAGGTGTGACGCAACGAGAAGCGCGACAGTTCAGTCTAAAGAACATGGCGGCTTCAGCCGATAAAACTAGCGTTAGCGTGGCTATCGAGCAAGTTTTATCGGAATTACAGAGTATTTCTTCACTGAAAGAAGAGCAAAACACTGCTCTGGAGGCTTTTCTCAGAGGAAAAGATGTTTTTGCTCTTCTCCCCACTGGTTTCAGCAAGAGTTTGATCTATCAATTGGCTCCTCTTCGTCGTCGCTCTGTTAGTACGTCATATGCTGCGTTGATCTGATTGGTTTATTTGGCCCGTCTATCACCAACATAGGCCAATCAGCTAACCAGTATTTTTACCCCTTCCCAAAATTACTTCAACGGAAGGTTTCCAGATGGATATGCGGAGCAAATCCATCTGGCGGAGTCAGGTTAGGGATGTCAGGCATACTCTGGCTAAATTGTCAAGGTGTTGGCCGTGACTTTACCAGACTTTTCAAAGGCAAAGAGTGAATGAGCCTCAGATATTTGCAAAACAGAGGTATTTGGTCAAAATGACAGCATAAATTGGCACAGTAATGCCATTTTATTTGACTATTGACCAGCGAACCGTGTGGAAGCTTCAAGAGCCTCCATCACCAAACCGGAGATGCCGCTTTGTACCAAACACCCACGACCTGGATGTATCACTGCTGCCTCAACTGAACCAGTGGGCAATAAATGGTAATAAACAAACATCATGAAGGAATATTTTGGGCAGGAATGAGTCTGATGTTTCTTTTTAATCTATTTTTATCTGTTGGCTGTAATATGGCAAATGTCACAAGGAGAGCCTGCTGCTTTGGGAAGGGTGCCGCCATTTTTACACTTCATAGCAGAAGTGCATAACTGAGATTGGTTAATTGACTTAATTTAAATTTTTAAATCCTTTTTTAGAGCTTTTCTTCCAATAAAGGATTCCTCACTTTGAAACTGTTCTTTGTTTTTGCACACAAAAAAGACACAGAAAAAAAAATTCACACTGGAATTTCTGGAGGAAACATAAACCTAATGTCAGTTTATTTTATACCTTAACCTAATTTATTACCTTTAATCTCTCCTATGAAGGCTAACCTCTTATCCTACCTTGGTGAATGAAAAACCTAGACCTACGGTCTGATGATTTAATACGACTTCATTAAATTCCCGTGATGACTGACTTCCAAAGTTTGGGACCAACCCTTGTACTTCCAGATATACCTTTAAAAATGGGGGCAGCCGTTGGGTACTCTAGGTCAAAAGTGGCACTAAATCCAGCGAGTGTGTGTGTGTGCTACAACTTCAGATCAGGCTTAAAGTGCTTGAACATCAGAAAAAAAATCAAAATAAATATTTGGCAGCAGACCTTTATTTATGGCAGCCACATTTATTTACCTCAGGGACAGCAGCCTATGAGAAAGTAATACAATTCGAATTATGTTTCACATTTGAAACACACGCGTTTGAGCGTTTGGACAGATGCCAGTCCAAGCCTGAGCATACACCTATTGAAGAAGATGAGCCGTGTGATCAGGGGATTGCTGCTGGACCTGACCAATATCAAATGCTTTCCAAAGTCCATCATGCTATACTCCTGTTCCACTCATGATTCACACCAAAAACAACAGTTTTCAATAATAGGTGAACCATAAGTCATCAGATTTCCACAACCATTCCATCCCTCAACCGATTTTCAACTCAACTGTAAAAGACAGGAGACAAAAACGTGGCAAATCATGATTTACCTGCTCAAATTAAAGGTAAATACACTTACTTTAATACCTTTTTACAAATGTTTTGTTTGTTTTTGCAGTGTAGCGTTAACCAAGCTTTATTTTTAGTTAGCAAAATGGAGGTTAGCAAAGCTAACTCATTCAAAGTTTTCTATTTATTCCCTTCTAATACTGTTTTTCAGCCCTGGTCCTCAACACTACCTGCATGTCTTGGATGTTTACCAACTTTCACCCATGTGAAATCAATTGATAGCCGTTTAAAAGGGTTTGGTGATCTGCAATCATCTGAATCTGGTCTGCTGAAGCACAGATGCATCTAAAACATGCAGGGAGCCTTGAGGAACCAGGGTCTGCACAATGATTCATTGGCAAACCATTACCAGCAATGATGGAGAAGAAAGATAAAGTGGAGTAAAATGTATATAAATATAATAGCAATACTTTTTTCCTTCTCTAAAACCTAAGAAATCTTCTCTGCATGGGTTTCCTCACCAAAATGTAACGAACACATTTTATTGAAAACCTGTGAAACAATGAGCAGCATGTCAAGTAGGGATGTCCCAAACCCATATAAATGATTCCCATAGCCATAAAACTAATATGGGATTTAATCGATCTGAATCTAAAATCTTCGATATTTTCCTGCTGATAGAAACATTCTGCTTCTGGTAAAAGTTTCTTTAACTCACTGGTTAATTTTAGAGGGATCTGTTGTTTCCGAACCTTTTGTTGTTGTTGACTTTTGTAACATTACTTGATCAAAGCTTTTTTAACATTCTATATCACATAATAAGCAATAAAAGCGTGTATGATAATATCATATCGGGTCAATATCGCGGCCAATTCTCAAAGCTGCAATATCAGTGTCGAAAAATGAAAACTTTGTATTGGGATACCCCTTAGTGATGTCATCAGGGGCATTACCCTCAGAGATGAAAGAGCAAAGACTGACTATATCTGCAGTGAGTGATTTTAGAGAAAAGCCTGGCTTTAACAATAGCAGTGTGTATTGTGTTTTAACATGACCACAGTGTGGTCTTTGTTGTACTGACAGCACCATCATGCGCTCACCTTCCAGCCAGCAGAGCTGTTGCTGTCGCCTTTGTCCTTGAAATATGGCACAGACCTCACCATCCAGTCATAGATCTGGGACAAGGTCAGCCTCTTCTCAGGGGAGCTTTCGATGGCCTGGGTAATGAGGTCTGCATAGGAGTAGTTCCCCCAGGCGTTCCTGCGGGCGGAGGACTTCCTCAGCTGCTGGGAGGCCGAGCCGCAGAGAGCCGCTCCGGGGATGTGTGCGGAGGAAGGGGATCCGTCGGCGGCCTCCTCTTTGCCGGGGCGGCGCTGCACCTCCAGCGGCTGGGAGATGGAGCCGCTGCTCGGCTCTTTCACCGAGCCGCCGTCCTTCTGCGCAGAGCCTCCCTCCGCGCTCCCCCCCTCATCATCCTCCTCTTCGGGGATTACGTCAGCGTCGCTCGCCCCGGGCTTGCCCGCACCGGACTCCGGACGGGGCAGCGGCCAGGTGCAGGAGCGCGGCCGCTTCTGGGGCTCGAAATCCGGATCAATCTCAACGTTCGCTGGAGGCTCGTCAGAGTTCAGCGGAGCCTCGGCCATGTTAGTATCGGTGTCTGTTTAGCTGCTCTGGAGATTTCAGAACCGCTCGGCTCGCATTCCATCAATGTTGCGTTCAGGCTCTCAGGGACGGTTTGTTTTCAATGCATCGCGGGATGCAAACCGGGTCCCGCAGCCCAGACCCCGCACGTGTCCGCCTGTCCCTCAGCGTCGATCCTGCAGCTCTGAGCGCCAACAGACCATCCCTCAGCCCCACACCCCTCACCATGCGCTACAGGAGCTAAATCTGGAGACACATCCAAACTGCGTTCCCTCACGCGCGTCCCGCACACCAGTCACCAGTGGAATCAGCAAACGAGCCCCCCCGCATCACAGCTCCATCACCCGGTGCACAGCTGCCATTTTGACCGCCTCCATCCCCCCATCACCACCTCTAGGTCCTAATCAGAAGCCCACAGAGCCGCGCTGCCAGCCGCGCTGCGCCGCTCTCCAGATAGCATCAAGGCGGAGGGGAGCTGCTCAGAGCCCGGGGGCTGCTGGAAGGAAGACGGCGAGCTGCGGATAATCCGCCCTATGAAAGCCGGAGGAATGCTGATGCATTCTGGTTGTAGATCCCCGGCATCCTGAGCAACCAGCGCAGTGTCCTCTGCGTGTCCCGCAGCCTGCAAAGACTCCCGCAGCTGCTGCTGCTGCGGTTAGCGCAAACACCAGGAGCGGGGAAGGGGAGGAAAACAGGGCGATCCTGCCCCCTGGACTGCGATCAAATTAAAGAGACAGTGTGGAAACTGCTGCTGGCCGCTGACATCACCTCTAAAACCTCACTGAGCGAACAAAGGAGGAAGGAAAAGCAGAAGAGAAAATTAATTTTTATAAACTTCTGCGGTTCATGGATTAAATGGATAATTTATTCTACTCATGAAATAAAACCTAGATTAGCTCTCCTTTTATTTCTTACATTTATAGTCTTATTTTTCTAAAATAATGGTAAGAAAAAAGCTCATCTATTTCCCAACGTTCAGAAACTATAAAGACTGAAAACATCTGGTCGAAATTATAACGTCACTCTAAAACAAGAACAGAAAAATATATGTATATATATATATATATATATTTCTGTTCTTGTGCTAGAGTTACATTATAATGTAAATT